>JBAMBJ010001529.1:0-66611 GCA_037043495.1 Drosophila recens
ACACTGCTCATTTAGGTGAACATGTTTACTTGTTCTTTTTAGAAGAGTCGACTCACTCAGATTGCTCACTCACTCATACTGCTTAGACCGAAGAGAAAACTGCGCAATGGGAACAACTGATTAATAATGGGCAAAACAGAACAACTGAACAAGACTGACTAACAGAGCAAAATAGAAAAACTGAGCAAAAAAGAACAAAAGAAAGCAAAAAATAAATCAAGTGAGCAAAAAAGAACAAGTTCACTTATGAGCAACCCAACACTATTATTTTTGACATTAATGAGTTTGACGATTACACCACACTGACAATAGCCAAACAGCATAAAAAGAAAATTATAAACAAAATGAGTAGTGAAAAGGCTGAAAAAGCCAAAGTAAGTGCACAAATAAAGCATGTACCCAAGGATGCCCAGGTTATCATGTCCATACTCAAGGAGCTCAACATCCAGGAGTATGAGCCTCGCGTCGTTAACCAAATGCTCGAATTTACATTTCGTAAGTACTTAACAAATGCAACTGCATACAATATGTTTAATGTTGTTATTGTTGTTGTTGCTCAGGCTATGTGACCTGCATACTGGATGATGCAAAAGTATACGCAAATCATGCGCGCAAGAAAACCATCGACCTGGACGATGTCAGGCTGGCCACAGAGATGACGCTGGACAAGAGTTTCACGGGGCCGCCATCCCGTCATGTGCTGGCCAAGATGGCCGAGCTGCGCAATGCGATGCCACTGCCACCCATCAAGCCCCATTGCGGTCTCAGATTGCCGCCGGATCGTTATTGCCTAACAGGTGTCAACTACAAATTGCGCGCCACAAATCAGCCCAAAAAGATGACCAAGTCGGCGCTGGAAGGACGCACTGTCAAAACGGTTGTTAAGCCCGTCTCGAGCGCCAATGGACCCAAGCGCGCACATTCTATTGTGTCCAAGCAACAGGTGGTCACCATACCGAAGCCCGTCATAAAATTTACAACCACAACGAAAACCGTTTCTGCCATGGAGGTGAAGAACGAACCGAATTCCAGTGACATGAAAATGGAGGTGGATAGCGATGCGGCGGCCGTTGGCAGCATCGCTGGCAGCGGTGTGGCTGTAAAGCGGGAACGTGACGAGGAGGAATTTGAATTCACAGCGAATTAGATATAAGCACAAACATGAATACAATGCATTCATATAAACGTACATATATTCCGGAATATTTCAACTTGCATTATTATAGATTATGGGATTACAAATAAGTGGATGAGAATGTACAGTGGCTGAAGAATTAATAGGGACACTTTTCCTTTTACCATAACAGCCATTGTAAGTTAACTCTTCAAATTTAAAAAATATATTTGGAAAGGTCATCTAAATTCCGTTTGAATAATGTATAACTTTCCTTAACCCATTAAGTACCCATTGAAATATTCGAATTTTAAAAAAAGCCTACGTTTTCAATTTTTTCCAAAAAATGTTGGGATGCAAACAAATATTTGAAGCAATTCAAAGAGTAACTGCAAAAGAAAATTTTCAAAAATATTTTTGCTAGTATTTTTTATAATTTTTTGAAAATCCTAAAAATTACCATTTTAACCCATTTTTCCCTCAGTTTCATGCAAAAAGTGCCTTTTTTGCAGTTTTCAATAAATTATATAAAATACTAGCAAAAATATTTTTGAAAATTTTCTTTTGCAGTCACTCCTAGAATTGTTTCAAGAATGGTTTTGCATCCCAATATTTTTTTAAAAAATTGAAAAAAAAATTTGAAAAAGTAGCCTTTTTTTAAAATTTGAATATTTCAATAGGTACTTAATGGGTTAAGGAAAGTTATGCATCATTCAAATAGAATTTAGATGACCTTTCAAAATATATTTTTTAAATTTGAAGACTTGACTTACAATAGCTGTTATAGTAAAAGAAAGAGTGTCCCTATTAATTCTTCCGCCACTGTATGTGTGTGAGGATGCTTCATTTAAGCGCGAGTATAATGGCACAGCCCAGGTCCATAATTTGCAGATACTCGGAGCCGCCGTCCTGTAGTCGATAACAACATTCCTGCAATGAGCAAACAATTAGATTTAAGACGCTCCACTGTTCAGGTGAAATACTTACGCCCAACTTGTCGCATATGATGGCCTTTTGTTTGTCGGTTAGCGAGCCGCAGCGCACAATGAACTCCACAAACTGCTCCATCATCTGGCCAACACTGTAGGCCGAGTAGCCGATCTCACGCACAAACTGCTCCAAGCGTTCGTATTTGCCGGAGCGACAGACTTCGAGGTAGTCCTCCAGATAGTGCTCCGGAATGATGCCGGACATCTCGAGCAGATCGTCTGTGTTGATGGTGTGCTCGGCGCCCTTGAGACGATAGCATGACTGCAATGTGGTTATGGCACGCCTCATATCACCGCCCGATATCTTGACAATGGACTTGTACGCATCTGGATCGATTTGAACTCCCTCCAGCTCGCAAATGTGCTGCAGACGTGCAATGATCTGTTGCTCGCCCAGCGCTTTGAAGCGAAACTTGGAGCAACGCGATGTTATGGGCACAATAATACGCGACACATAGTTGCAGATGAGACAGAATCTGGTGCTGCGGCATTCCTTCTCCATGGTGCGACGCAGGGCCGCTTGGGCTGCGTGTGTCATGGAATCTGCCTCATCCAGCACAATGATCTTGAACGGCGGACATGGACGACCATCCGGACGCGTATTGCTCGCCGTGAGCTGGGCAAAGTTCTTGATCTTGGTGCGCACCACATTGATGCCGCGCTCGTCGGACGCATTCAGCTCGAGGATACGACTGCGATACATATCGCCAAATATTTGACGTGCCGCCGCCAGAATTGTACTCGTCTTGCCGGTTCCAGGTGGACCATAAAGCAGCATGTTGGGCAGATCAGCCCCTTCGACGCATTTGCGCAGCACAGCAACCACCTCCGACTGTTCCACGACATCGTCTACGCTTCGCGGCCGACTATATTAAAATGTCAAACGAGTAATTATTGTAGCATTAATATTAACCGAAATGTGCTTCATCGGCTGCAACTCACTATTTTTCTACCCAGGGAGCTGGGGGCTTGCGTCGTTCAACGGGTTCATTGCCAGCTGGCTTATCTGTGGTGATGCTGTTAGCACTGGATTTGCCAGTTTTTAAAAATGCCTGCATTTTGTTAAATTTCTTAAATTCTATTTAAAAGTTGCAACAAAAATTGGCGCGAATTCAACAGCTGAGTAAAATGTAGGGATGTGCAAAATATCGGAACATCGACACTAGCTTTGCAAAGGCGATGTTTTCTGGTTTTAGCTCGATGTTATTTGATTTATTGATGAAATTCAATTATTTTTAATTATAAAATGGTTTCTTTACAATTACAAACTTATAAGTAAACGTTGCTCTTCGTTTTCAACTAAATGTTTAATTTCCCATTGATTCGTTTCCAATCCGATGTTAAATTTGATTTTCCATTTGAGCTTACATCCCTAGAGAAATGTTAATGTTAAATGAACATTGAAGAGCTCAAAGCAGTGTTGGTCAGCAGACATCTGAATGAACGAGTGAACTAGTTCTTTTTACACTAAAGTGGTTCTGTATTTATTCTTTGACAAAACATATCGATAGTATCGATGACATACCTGAGCGCGAGCTTAAATTAGCCGCTTTTTTACCCCAATATTGTTGTGCTTCCACTAATGCTTAAAATTTTATTGAAAAATTTGCACTTGACTCTACATCACTTATTTTTACTATTTGTCAGAAAGTGGCGGCAAAAATTAAAAAAGCGGTGATAAATAGCTCACGATAATGCCGCACAAAATATTGCCAGATGATATCTATCGATATATCAATATTATAGCGACAACCCTACTGTAAGTGTTGACAATCGTTAGATGATGATGTGGAATTTACAAATTGAATTGTTGCTTAAAATAATTGCAGCGTTAAAACATACACAGCACAATGGACATAACGCAGCACTTTAAGGCTAGTGTCATGACGGTACGACTGCAGCGCAAGACTGAATTGGCGGCGGCAGCTAAAGCCAAGGCACAGGACAAACAACAACAGCGCTCGACAGCCGCAAAACCCAACGCAGGCAGCAACGACTTTGCCAAACGGGCGAAGGATGTGTGCAACGACATTACCACGCTGCGTAATGTGTTGATAGAGAACCGGACGGCTTATATGCGCATTGGTCAGCACTTGAAGAGCGCCACCCACATGACGGACGCTCAGCGCGACTTTATAGATCGCGGAACGGAGAAATTCGTGACGTTGTGCACACAGCATCTGGCCAATATGCGTCGCGACTACAAGAGCGCCAAGCGGAAGCCCCAAGAGCGTCAGCACATAGAAGCAGTTATCGAACTGCTGATCAGCTATCTGCACAGCGTCGAACAGATGTATTTGGATCAAAAGAAATATCGCGTACAGCACGAACTGGAGACATACAGACTGCTCAAACTGGCGGCCGATAAGAAGAAGATACCAGTGCGTCCGGCAGGTGCCACAAGCGGCAAGGTGGTCAAGCGTCAAACAAGCAACGATGACGAAAATAGCAACGAACTGACAACGTCTTTAGAGGATGTAGAGGAGGCCAATGATTGGAACAACGACAGTTGGGCCGACTGGGATGATGAGCAGGACAACAGCTCTAAGACAGCTGAACAACAGAGTCTGCGTAAACGCAACCGACGTGGTGAACAGAACAGCACAGACTCGTCGGCGAAAGTGGCACTTGACGAGGACATTCAGAAGACGGAGCTGCAGCTGGAGAATGATGAGGAGCCCTTGAGTGCCGAGGATATGCAGTTGTTTGAGGCCGAAAATGTGCACATCTACAATCTGCTCCAAGGCGTCTCTGAGGAAGTCGAGCAAATCGAAAAGAACGTCGTAGACATAGCACAACTACAAGATATATTTACGGAGAAGGTAAGCACATTAATTTCTGCCTAATCTGCGTTATATACTTATCCTTTTCATTGATTTTTCAGGTGGCAATGCAACAACAGAACATTGACCGCATTGTGAGCGCTGTCATTGGCACCACGGAGAACGTCAAGGATGCCAACGAGCAAATTCGCCAGGCTACGCAACGTAATGCCGGATTACGCGTCTGGTCATTGTTCTTTTTGTTGGTCATGTCGTTCTCATTGTTATTTCTCGACTGGTACTACGATTAAATTCAAGTTGAAACTCATTATTGTTCGTTATCGTACTAAAACACAATTTGTTTATTAATCATTTTCATATTTAAAAATAATAAAAAAAATTGTTTAAAACTATAAAAACAAGCGAAACTTAATAGCTAATTTCTAAATCAATTCATGTTTGCTCTGTGTGTTTTATGAGTCAAGCCTTAATCCCAAGGAAATTGAAATTGTCTAGTTAAAAATAATTGGATTGTCGTACTCTAAAAACTTTCTTATAATCTATAAAATGTTGACTGATTTACAAATTGTTTAAAACGATAGTAAATGTATTAACAGCTTTTATGATATTCAATTACTGAATAAATATTCAAGGTTACAGCTAAACTTAAATATTCTAGAATCTAGATATTGCAGCATTAATATTAAGTAATTGGTGTGTACATTTGAGTGTCTCTTTGTTCTCTAAGTGTTAATCCTTAATTTGTGCATTCAAATACAGTCTGCAACAATTTTCATGTGCTGAATTTTCTCTCTCTTTGTGTATATGTGTGTGTGTTTGTGTGTGTGAAAATGGAAGCCAACGCTACGTATAGCAGTTGAAATAGGAAGATGTCATCCCTGGATGGTTGTAAATAATATAATAAAGCGGCGCCAATTGTTATGGCGTATCAATAATCATCTCCAGCGATTGTGCCACACTGCTGCCCACCATTTCCATCTCCACGGATCCGGGACTCTCCTCATTGATGCTCACATTGCAATTGCTAAGCGGCGTCAACGGCAGCAATTCCTCGTTTGTTCCGGGCGTTGCGGGATTCTCCGTCTTAATGGACATCGGTGCAGTTGATTTATCATTCAGGAATACACCCAGCGGCAAATGGGAGTTCATATGAGCTGCATATAAAAGCAAATCAATTAAATTATTGTTATTATTTAATTTGTATTGTATATTGTAAATACAATACGTGTGGAATTCTTAAGCTGGTGCAAGTGTTATGCATGCAATAAACATGCAGACAGGCTTCCAATCAATTCAATCTAAATTTTTAATCTTAAATTAATTAATTTCGCATTTAACTACATATGCATATGAAGACTACTTATGCTTAAAGTTATTTTTGCTTAATCTTTACCACGAAAACTCGTAAAATGTAGAAACGTTCGTGGACAATGCACGCACTTGTAAAACAATTCACTGTTGTGGGTGCGTCGATGTTTTCGAAATTCTTTGATATGTGCGAAAGACTCGTCGCATTCTTCGCACTGGAAACCGCGTTCTGTAATAAGACAATTTGATGATCGCTTTGTATCTTGAATATGTTAAGTTTTTAACATGGAGTCAACAGCAAGTTAACAGTGAGACACAATGTGTATTGCAAGTTGGGGAGATAGAGTGGTGCACTTTGCAGTGACAACTTTGTTAGGGGTTTCGGTTAGGTGTCTGAGGATCTGGGGAGCTACACGGGGTTTGATTGAACACTAAAAATTACATGTGTTTAAGGAACACACAATCACCCAATCAGCTGTGATCACGACTTTGCTCCTGCTGCTTCCAGGGCTTTATCATTTGATTTGAATGTGCCTTCAGAGCAGTGGTCGGCACCTACACATTCATATGTTTGCGTTGCGCTTGTGTGCATTTTTGTTCGCCTAACAGCGGAATAACAGCGACGTAACAGAAACAAATCGCAGCAGCGACGCACACGTGAGCGTACGTGCGCGGCAGCGCAGTAGCTACACAAGTTCCTTATGCCTACGGAATAGGGCCGTGCCGATAGCTACTCCAGCATTCGAGTAAACAGGTGATCTCAAGCGAGCTTACAAAAACTAAATGCATGCAGTGTTGTTTCTGCAAAAAGTTGCACTGATGACGACTTATTTCTTTTCATTTATTACTCATAACTTGGACTAAGCCCAATTTACACGATCGGTTTCCGACCGACACTTTTCGTTAATATATCGTCGGTCTCCTGTGAACACGCACAATTTTAGAGCGTCGGTTTGTCATCGAACATGTTAATGGCAACATTTTCCTTCGGTCATAAACTGTTGGTCGGAAACCGACCGTGTAAATTGTTTTAGTAGGGTTCCTGATTGAAAAATTCAAATGCTAATAATTTTAACTTTTTTAAATGTATTTAAAATATTTGAGCTTGAATAGAAGGTGCATTTAATTTAATTCAATAAAACTTAAACAAGCGCCGACAATTTCGTTTGCAGTTTCTTTTGTTTCTTTTTAGATTTGTAAAATCATGTGTGATGGTTTTTATAAATATTTGTTATAATTATGCCCCTTAACAAAAAAAAAAAAATGCATTCGGCTTGTTTATTTATAATATAATCAAGTTATCGTATATCCCATACTATTCAATCTAATATGTTAATTTTCATTCTTTGCTTTTAAAATATTAACTATAGATTTCAAATAGAAATTACTTCTTAGAGTTAAGGTTATATTTATTGTATATGGAGTAGCATACTTTTAGGTGCGATTCAAGCAGCTATTGGTTAGTTTAAGCGTCATCCTATGAAGCAGTGCTCTGCGAGGGTTGCTCGATAATTACTTAAAATGACTTGCGGTCAATCGACAGCGAATGCAGTTTAATGTTTTACCTTTCGAGCAAACAATCACGTCTGTGTAGACTGTTAGCACAACAACAAAGATTATGTTTTGTGGTTATTAGTAATCAAATTTACAAGCTACATGGCCCTTAAGGGATACGATAACTACGATAACTATGGATATGGTATATTGGTTATTTGTATAATTTTGACTAAATAATAAAGCTTAGCTAGCATCCAACCGGCACCAACCCGGTTAGCCACCGCATCCGCATGCGTGCGAGCACCCAAAAACTTACCACCATGAAATTTAATGTGCGTCTTCAAGGCGCTCTCCGTACCAAATTGTTTACCGCACTCATCGCAGGTATGCGGCTTGATCAGCTCGTGTACGGTGAACTTGTGCATGGCCAGCTGCTTAAATTCGGGGAATCGCACCCAGCACTCATTGCACTCATACGGCCTGCCCTTTGGCTCGTGCGATTTCATGTGATTGTCCATATCGGTGCGTTTCCTGTAGCCACGCTTACAGATCGCACACACCCACGGCATCGTGGTCTGCGAATCGTGGGCCAACTGTTGATGCTTTCGCAGGGAAATGATATTCGTGAATGTCTTGTCGCAGAGAACACACTGATGGCTGCCACGAAGTTTGCTCATTTGCAGCGTCGCACTCGTCTCCATAGTTGACGACGATGGCGATGAGGAGGGCGACGGCGATGCTGCTGCTGTCATCAGCATTGTTGCCGATGTTGCTGACGTGGCTGATGTTGTTGTTGTCGGTGTTGAAGTGCCACTCACTGTGCTACGCTTACGGAATTGCCGCAATGTTGCTGTTGTCGAGTCCGGCTCCGATTGCTCCGGCGATGGCAACGTGATGTGCGGCGTTGGCTGTGGCGATGGCGATGGCAGCGAGGCAATTGTTGATGGCGGCGTCAGCACGTTTGGTGGTGACGGCAAATTGCTCAGCTCCTCGTAATGCTGCTGTCCCCTGCGATGATGATGTCCCGTTGCTGACGAACCTGCAGCAGAAGAAGAGAAGAGAATATGTGTGTTAGCAATTGTTGTGGCAAACAATTTTAGGTACTTACTACAGTCCTCACAGTCCGGGCAACAAAGTATGCGCGTCCTGCGTGCCTGCAACGTGCTTTTTGACGCTTCAACAGCTACGCATGCGCAGGCAAGTTCAATTAAATAGAGAGGGAAATCAGAAATTAGTGAAACGAAATGGAAGTATCAATTGTTTCGTTCAATAATATACAGATAATGCATAGGGAATTGAGACAGGTCTATAAGATATGAGGTGTGTTATACTAATCTCTAGAAATTTTAATAAGAATTACTTTCGAAAACTGATGGAGATTGAGGAGGAGATTCACATGCATCATATACTGTCACCTTGTTGTAACATTTTAATTCTATTCGAAATCTTTGTTGTATTTTTCGAGCGAAATATAAATAAAAAAATGTACACATTTACAAAATAAATAAATTATTTACACAAAGTAATAAAGGACGGGATTTTGATATGAAACGCCGAAGAGAATACCTGAATTTTTGAAATGTCAGAGTTCATTTTTTTCTGAGTCACAAAATCAGCTGTCATTAACTTATTTAAAATTTTAAGAAGATTATCAACAAATGTTGTATTTTAGGCAATTATAACTTTGTTTTAAATTGTTTTCATGTTTTTGTATTACATTTAAAAATGACTCATTTAATTTCATTAGCTTGCAAATGAAAAACTACCAAAAGTGTTTTACAGGACCACTGAAAATATCTTTTAGCCTTTCGGTGGATTTGTTAGAGATTTGTAAAATATGCCTGTAAATCAGCATATTGGTGATTAGTTAATATGAGCAGAAAAGTGCAAGTGCCAGAAGTTACTAGATCGCTTGATGAACTTGCACTTTATAATAGAACAAATGCTAAGACAACATAAAAGTACCAAATAACAGTGTTGCCAAAACAACTTTTTCCCACTAAAATCTGGCTCTTTAAAGTTTGTTTAACAGAAGAAAATTTTAATACTAACTAATTATTATTTGTTCACAAGTGATGGATTGTGATTTCTATTAAATTAAATGGCTAAGCACCACTAAAATCTATTACTAAATTATATCAATATATCAAAACGCTTTTCACAATTCTTTTTAACTTTATACCCAACAAAAGCTGCTTTGTTTGTGTTCTTAAAAGTTGGCAACACTGCTAGGAATACCATGAAATGAACATTTAAATGAATTCCCTTTTATTGGGTTACTTACATGTCAGCTGTGACGAAGCCTCTTTCACTGACAGTGCTTGTTGTTGCTGAGGTTGCTGTTGTTGCTGTTGTGACTGTCGCTGTTGCTTCTCCTTGGTTGCTATTTGGAGCTGCACCTCCTCCAGACGCACACCCTCCGTTGCCGCATCCGTTGCGGCGGCGAGCGGCATGTGAAAGCGCTGCAAATGCAGGTCGAGAGCACGCTGGGCGGGAAACATTTGTGAGCATTGGCCGCAATGGAATTGCTGCACCACATGGTGGCTGAGGATGTGCTGATTGCGTTTGCTGCGACCGGCGAATGCCTGCGGGCAGTGGGGACAGTTGAAGGGCGCCACCGCCGGATGCAGTTCAATGATGTGACGACTGTATTCCAAGCTGCTGGAGAAGCGTGGTCCGTTCTGGCAGAAGCGGCACTTCAACATGGGCGGTCTGCCTCTGGTGGGCGGGGCCACAGCTGCTGGTAAACCTAATACTGTATGATTTTGTACATGTTGTTGTTGCGAGCGCTGTTGTAGTTGTTGTAGTGGTGGTGGAGGTTGTTGTTGATGTTGTTGTTGTTGTGACTGGAACGCATGCATCTCATTGGCCAGCTGTGGAGCATACGTAATGTGCAGCGGCGCCTGTTGCGGATTGCTGGCAGATGCCACCGGTTGTTGCATCTCTGGTTGCTGTATGAGTATCATAATGGGTTGTTGTTGTGGTTGTTGCTGCTGCTGCTGCTGTTGTTGCTGCTGCTGTTGCTCCAGCACGTAATTCTCATTGTTGTCCAGCAGAGCATAGGTATCCCCAGACATGTTGCTGCTGGGTTGCTGATAAATATCACTGGCATTTATGTAGTAAGTTGTTGTTGTTGCTGCTGCTGTTGCTGTTGTTGTCGCCGAGTCGTTGTTCAGTGTCTTGATGGACTCCAGTCCACCCACCGTTGACCATTGCAATTGTGTTGCCTGCTGGGCCGTTGTTTGTGCCTGCCACAGTGTCTCCTGTGGCGGCACTTGGATCAGTTGCACCTTGTTGCTGTTGTTGTTGCTGTTGTTGCCAGTGGCTGCAACTGGTGTTGCTGCCGGCGCTGTTGGATACAGTCCATCGTAGCTGACAGTCTCGGATTGCAGCTGCAACAGCTGCTGCTGTTGTTGTTGATTGCTGCTGTTGCTGCTGCCACTTGTGGCTGGCTGCAAATCATTGAGCAACTGCGTCAGCTCCAATTGCAGACTCTGCTGTGCCGCCATCGAACCGGGCGAGGCTTCAATGTTCTCAAAACAGGGCATATCATTCTGAAAGCCAATCAATTCATTGCTAAAGCTGCTGCTATCAAACACCTGTTGTTGATGCTGTTGTTCCTGCTGCTGCTGCTGTTGCTGTTGGTGTTGCTGATGCACCACTTCTGGCTCATAGAGATTGGCCGTTGTTGTGGCACTCGCTGGCGTTGCTGGTGCCGACTCCATTTCCGTTTCCGGCTCCGGTTCGTTGAGTGGCGCATAATCGGCGGGCGTTAGGAATTCATCAATGGGCGTACAGACGGGCGTGTAGAGATGCTGGTCCTGCATCTCATTGAGTATGCCATGCAGTGTGCTCTCCACATCGTTCATTTCCACCTGCATCTGCTGCTTGGCCTCCTCCACCGCCTGCAGTTTCAGAGTCTTCTCGCAGTGCTTCTCGAATTCGGCCAAAAAGTCCATCGAGTTGGCCGTTGAGCGTGAGAATTGCAATTCATTATGCTGCTCAGTTGCGGGCAATTTCACCAGTTGTTCCAGTGACGCCATATCATCATCATCCATTGGCTTCTCTTTTCCTGTTCCTGTTCCGGTTCCCGTTCCATCTCCACCTGGTTCTGCTTCAATTTGTTTGGTTTCGAGTGCCACAGCAGAATTGAAGCTATCTGCTGTAGCACTCTGGCAAAAATGCTCTTCGTTCGCATTGTTATTCACATCGTCCTCCTCCTTGAGCTCTGACTCACCTTCATCTCCATTCGCCCCCTCATCCACTCCAGCATTGCAGAGTTTACGCTGCAGCTCATCGTCGAGTGCATCAAGTGGTATGCTAACAATTAACTCGGAATTCTGCTGATCATCATTTGCCAAAATGACTTCGGCTTCGCAGTCTGGAGATGGCACTCCTGGTGTCATTTGCCCCTTGAGTTCCGTGGATGAGGTCAATTCCTCGAATTGAACTGGATTCACCACTGGCAACTGTCCGTTTAATGTGGACACAGGTGTTTCCATCGACTGATCTGCACTCACTGCGACTGTTTCCTGATCTACAGACTGCGATTGCTCCTGCAATCCATTGTCCAGCTTGGCGGGAATTGAGTTTTTCATTTTACACATTTCCGATTCCATTTCCGTGTCTTTTGTTGCTGTTTTTTCACTCTGTGTGCTGTCCTCCATTGTTCCGTTCAAGGTGGTTCTTGAGGTCTCGTCTGTGCTGCTGGACGGCGTTTCTTCTTTCAACTCTTTCGCTTCTTCATCGGGTTGTTCCTCACCTATTGCCAACTTCTTTTCCTTCTCCGGCGTCTTTTTTAAGACGCGTCTCGTTCGCCTAACCGGACCATAGCTGAGCGTTGTCCTCGCTCGTCGTCCACGACGCAACACGACGTGGGATTTGTTTGGACTGTTCCCCGAGTGCTTGCGTGGAAACCGGAGTTTGGCATTTGCAGCTGGTGTCGCTTGGCCCTCGACGGAGGACAATGTTGTGGAGGAGGAGGTCTCGTCGTTGCCAAAGCCACGACATACATTCACGGATATATCGCTGAGATGCTCCGGCGACGTGTGACCAGAGGAGGAAGACGTCGATAAGGCGGTTGATGCTGCCGTCACTTCCGAATCCTCCGGCGGAGTTGTCGCCTCCACCTGTGTGACCTCGTCTGGCGTGCTCTGGCTGTCTGTGGTGTGGGGGGAGCTCGTCGAGCAGCTGGACCACGTTTCGGAAAGCTGCTTTCGAGCCGCCTTCGTTTTCCAAGGCTCGTGAATCTTTTTGTTAACTTTACTCTGCTCTGTCGTCGTTGTTGTTTCAGTCTCAGTCTCAATATTGTTGGCTGGCAGGGATGCACCTCGTGACTGAAGGCGCCGCAATTTGGCCGATGGCGGAATCGCTTCCGCATCATTCGCTGCTGCTTTTGGTTCCAGTTCCAGCTGGTGAATTGTCAGTCGACGCTTGCGCTCCAATTGTGATTCCGGCAGATGCATGTAATCCTCCTCCTTCTCTTCCGGCTCATTTGGCAGCTCTTGTTGCTGTTGTTGGTGCTGTTGTTGCTCCTGTCGCTTGTCGGGCCGACGCCTCGCTTTCCGCTCGGCAATGTCCTGGGCCAAGTCGTGAAGTCGCTGCTGAACGCGCACACAACGCCGCCGGAACTTGGCCACCATAATGAACTGCGCCTTGCACTGCCGACAAATCTCCTGGGGCAATCCATCGTTGCATGATATCTGCAATGATATAGAAACAGAAATCACAAATCAGTTGTGAGCTTAAAATCATTTTAAGTGAAATAAACAATATTTAAGAATGGGGAAAAGTCTTTAATATCCTGATTTGAGAGGAACAATACTGAAAACAGAATAGACTATAATTGTTTAAATGTTTATTCATTAATTTTACCACTTGTTTTTGATAAAGCTAAAAAATATTGCGAAATTAAATAGTGTTTTTTTTTTTAAGTTTTATTTAAACAATTATTTTTCTCCTTTTTCATAGAAATTTCAAAATAAATTTTCCTTTATACAAAATAAATGCAAATTCAAACTTTTTATAATACTAAATTTTATACTACAATTTAATTAAAATACCTCTAATTATTATTATTTTTTTTTTTTAATTTTGAGTATAATTGTTTTACTTTAAATCGTTTTGATAAAAATCAATAAATAATTTTAATTTACATACATATATTATTTTATTTCCAAGATTAAAATCGTTTTTAGGGACAAAAACATAAACTCATAAATTCCCTGAATAATCACTATTAACTAATAAATTCAGATCTTTTATTTATCTTTAATTTCAATTGCCAAAACGCCAATTCGTGGTCTAATTTATTGCCATTGGATAATGAGCTAAATATGCATTTTTGGAACGTAACCTATATAAATTATAAACTATTGTCAGTGCCAACATCATCTGCATGTTTGTATTTTTTATTGCCATATTCATGTGATGTTGGCTAAAAGTGGAGGCAACCAAGTGGCAAAATTGCCACTTGCCGCCGCCACAACGTCATCTTGTGATTTGGAGCAAATAATTTGTCTTTGTTTTCCAAATGACCGATTTCATTAGAGTAGTAGGACAACGAACCGTGTCAATGAAAACGATGATTACACAATAGAGTTTAGTAAAATGTTGCAAAAACGTTTAACAGTTTATTAGATAGATTAAATTACAATTTGAAATTCGATTTCATTTTTATTTAATTTCTTTAAATAATGTTTAACCACTATTTAAGTTAATAAATGCAAATTTCAGCTTTAATTTAATTGTTTTAAAATTTCTTTAGATAAAGCTTTGCCTTAAATTCTACAACTTCAGTTAAACTTTGTATTAGATTGACAGATTCCGTTTTGAACTTGCATTGAATTCTTGCAGAATTTTTTACAACTTTCTACTAGATTCACAAATCCCAAATCGAACTTGAATTTCATCATTTAACGAGTGTTAATGAGTTGTGTGTCAGTTCAAGATCTTGTCATTGATTCATAATCACTTGTCAATCGTCGAGGTGACGACGGCAGATCCACAGGGTCTAGGTGAAAGAAACAACAAAAAGAGTGACAAATCCAAAAGCGAATATTTGATGAGAGTTCAAACTTGAAATTCGAAAAAAAAGAAAAAAGTCACGAGAGGCCGAAATACGCGTAATCAAAAGCGATTCCACGTTTCAACGTGATTCCTGCATATATTGGATGCATATAAGGGCACATGAATGATGTACCGTATGTATACATATATGATATATATGGTAATTGGCAACACAAGTCCCCAAATTGGAATAAACAATACACAGCACAACAACAACAGCTGGTATCGTTACTTATGCGTAGGTGTTGTACTCGGTGAAAGAGACGTAGTAGACGGAAATTGAGAATTTCGAATGCATGAAAAACATCCGAGTCTGCATAGTAAATGAGAGTGGCCAGGAGTGAACGACAGGGATAGATGATAAATAGAAATAGATATAGATAAATATTCCAAAATAGAGAACGAGAACCATGACGAATGTCGGAGAGGAAGCGACAGAGACGTGGTCAAGTGTAAAAAAAAGGAGAAAATTTAACAACGGCCGATCAAAGAGGAACAATTTGTTCTGGCTACATCTAAATATATATATGTATGTCTTGAGTAAACGAAAGATCTTGATACGACAAAATCTGTAAGGCTTTATTTAAATCTTAGCACTTCAACAAGTAAATAAAATATTATACACACATTTGCAAATATCATCTTGTGTGAAAATTTACCAGATTAAAAACACCTCAATTAACAACAATTACCGAGAACGCATTGTCAATAATCTAGGTAATCAGCAGGCAGACAAGTAAAGTGTAAAACCCCATAATAAGCGTCTATCTAAGCGTGATTAGTTAAATTGAATACCCTTTCAAAATTAGCGTTTTAAAGGCAAAGGAATAAGGCAAAGTTTTTCAATCTTAAACAAAATAATTATGATATGAGTAAGGCATAACATAACATAACATAATATAAAATAACACAACATAATAATCGATTATTTTCATACAATAATTAATCTTTCGACCAATTATTAAATATCATTTATATAAATTTCTCCCTCTAATCCAAATGAACTCTCTTCTATATTAGTTAACCCAAAGAGAGAGTATAAAAATAGGTGCGAAGTGTCAACGAAAATATTTTCACAGGGGAACTCTAAAATAAAATTATATGTATTACCTACATTACAGTCATCGAAGTGATATTAATTGATGGAAGTGTCGAGTTTAGCAAGTAAAGTTGTTCAAATATTTTTCAATTCACGGAATTAAACAAAAAAAAAACCTTAACCCAAAATAAATCAGACAAAACTGGCCAATTAACTGAAAGCCACCACAAAATGATGAGTGGAATCACAAATTTGCATACTAATCATATATGCCATATGATTATAAATATATAGATTGATGCAGAAAGATAATTAAATCGTGAGATAGAGAAAGCATATATCATATTAAGCAAGTCGAATTTAAAATTTGAAAAAAACATATCAAAAGCTATAAACCCAATAATTATGTAAAATTCGAATGTGTCTTCATTTTATAAGCATTCGTTTAAGACGTGATATAAATTGGACCAAAAGAGAAAACAAGTTTTAGGTGGTGAGTAGGGATGGCACGATTAATCATATGATACACAATAATCGATTATTTTGCTTCCATTGGTGATTTAATTGTATCGTAAAATGTGTTGCGATTAATTGAAACACTAATCGATTATTCGATCAAATAATCGCGTCGTTGCCAAACTTTTTTCAGGGAAACACACATGGAGATTTTATTCCAAAAAAATACTAGCAAAAATACATTTGAAAAAAATTTTTTTGCAGTCACTCTTAGAATTGTTTAACAAAATTTTCTGCATCAAAATATTTTTTGTGAAAAATCGAGGAAAAAAGTTGAAAAAGTAGATTTTTACATGAATTTGAAATTTTCGAAGGGTACTTGATGGGTTAAAGAAAGTTTTGTGTCATTCAAACGGAATTTAAATTGACGAAAATACGTTAACGATAACGGTTCAAATAAACCTTAAATGTCAAAATTTGACCTGCATACTTTAAGCTTTGATCTACTGTATTTATATTTATTGGGCATTTTATTATTGTTCTTAATTTTTGTTGCTATACAATGGCATTGCATTACACAATATTTTAAAAAACTATAAAAAAAATTAATCATTTGATTAATCGATTATTTTTATTTTTCGTCGATTAATTGCAATTAATAATTGCGTAGCTTAAATTAATCATATGATTCTATAATCGATTAATACATTTTTTTTGCCATCCCTAGTGGTGAGAGACATTAAGTAAAATTTAAAGAAACATTAAAAAAAAACAATTAAACAAAATGTAAGCAATGAACAAATTTTCTGCTTTTTTTTCCAATTTAATTCTTCCTAGGAGAACAATTAACACAAAACTGATGTTAATTTGTTTGAAAAACTGCGCAGTGTAAAAGAAAATTGCATGCAATGGATATCAATTTTACAGCTAAGCTCAACTCACGGTAAGACCGTCGTCGTCCGGAGTTGTAGTGGCCGCCGGAATAGGACAAAAATTAATAACTGAAATGTTGTGAAAGACGGAATTGGCCATAAATAAAGCCCGACAACACGATGAAAAACAAAAGAGATAAAGAGAGAAACAAGCTATGCTCGTGTATACCAGATAATAAATCGCTTGTACACAAACATAAATTTACATTTTTGATGATAATTCCCATTGCAATGGAAATTCAAGTGGAAACATAAGTCAACACCAACAACAACAGCTCAAAAAGTGGGAGAGGTGTAACAAGCAAGTCAATGCTTAACTAATTAACAGCCGTACGGGGGTGGAATGTGGGATTCATTTGTAGCACAAATTGCGACTCTAATGTAGCCATAAAAAAGCCACAGCCGACAGCAGCGACACCAAATTGTAATCAAACTGCACATGCCCCCAAAAAACAGAGGGAGATGGAAAGAGACAGCGCCACTTAATAAATCATAGCTAATAGAAGGCAGAAGGCGCAGAGAGATGGCACGAGAGGATGCGCGGAAACAGCAAATTAGATAGACAACCCCTCGCTCCCGGCGTCAATCAACACTTTTCCTAAATCCCTCCGACACCAACAGGCTTTTACGAAATAGAGATGTCAAAAAACAGGAAAACCAACCATAAAATAAAGGTGAACAAATTAAAAAAGCTCAAAGCATAGGATAAATAGCTTTTCAAAGTTTTTATTTTATACTTAAGTACAAAAAGTTTGAAACCCCTTTAAGCAGTTGAAAGTTTGCTACAATACGAAGTTTAAAATAAGGAAACTTTGGTTAAGCGATATGCGGAGTGAGCAATTAAGTAAGGCAAATGCCAAACGGATGGTTGAATTTCAGCCACTGAGTTACAATAATCTAGTGTATATTATTATGTGGAAATCATTTACTTTTGGCGTCACCAATGATCATCTTGTGCATAATCTTTATCAGCATATGACGCATTTGGGCCTCTCATTCTTCAAAATTGTTTTTTTTATGAAAGAGGCTACAAATTAATTTTATTTACCTAAATTAATAAACTCTTTGATATTTTTCCATCTAAAGTATTTTTAAAATTAACATTTCTATCTGTAAAAAAGCTAAATCGACAACACTGATGCAAAAAGTAATTCCGCAAGGGCAACGGTGAGTGGTTAGCTCTTTGTCAGCCAACCAAAGCATTAGAGGCAGCAGGCGGGCGGCAATGAGAATGAAATTTCCGATACAGTTCGTGTACGGTTCGGCTACAATTCGGATTCGCAACGCCATTTTGCGGATGATAAACAAAACACAAACCAAGTAGACAGACAGACGGAGAACCAACAATCCACTTGTGGAACTTGTTAGCTTTGACAATTTAACTTAATTGCAGTGGAAGGACGTTTGGACGGATAGACGGAGGGAGCTGCAAAAGAGTGTTGGGAAAAAAGATAAACACAAAAAGGATGCTGTTATCTCATTCACATAGACGCCCTGTCTCTTTTTCTCTACGTTGTGTGTGTGTGCGTGCTAATAGGCGGAGCAATAAAAGCCACAGCGCGAAACGTCCGAGCAGCCAGGAAATCAAAGGGAGTTGGGAGGCTATCCCACCGTTAACATGACACAAAACAGACCAACAACAGCAGCCAGAGCGGGATTATGAGAGCACCCGGATGCTCTACAACTAAATAAATTGAGCATATAAAATACAAATACTTTTAAATTAAAAATATGTTCAAATTCAAATGAGTAAAACGTTAATAAGATGAATTAACTCAAATAAGAAACAAATTAAATTTCAATTTCAATTAAACGAACTACAGTTGAACTTCCAAAACTCGAACTTCTTTAACTCAAATTTCTAGCTAACTCGAGCTGAATGAGTAAAAAAGAGGCAGTAAAATTAATAAACTTAAGAAAAATGACCCTATAAGTCGAATATCTTTATAGCTCAAACCTTTTCTTTGGATAATGGTGATTCGAGTTAGGGAAGTTTGACTGTAACTCATATGAAAAACCAATTAAATATAATGAACTAACTCATATAATACACAAATCAAATTAAATGTACTAGCTTCAATGACTTGTAACCTAATTAAAGCAAACTAATTCAAATGAGTTAGCTCCATTATAAATATCATGACGTCAAGAAATATTATAAAAATCAATTAAAGAAAAGCAATTAAGCAGGAAATATAAAATAATTATATAAACAAGAAATCTCCAAAGCTTGCATATATTTACATTCAAAGTTTAGATTTCCCATACGTATCCATAAATTTTGTTTTGTACACGTGCAAAGTAATCAAATATTGAACCTTTTGTGTTAGGAATAACCGACAGATTGCCGCAGTAATTAAATTTCTATATAAATTTCATAAGAAATTGTAATAAGCTAGAAAAATTCAATGAGTTCATGATATCCATACCTGTTAAATAATGATTAGTAATCATAATCATTAGTAATTAAATTATTTTTGTTAAAAAGTCGAACCAATGATTAAATTACGATTAGAAAAAATCAAAAAAAAATCAAGAATTATTACGACTATTCAAAAAAATCAGAAAAAATCAAAAAAAAATCAAAAAAAATCGTTTTGGGGTATTTCGGATTATTTTTGATTTTTTCTGATTTTTTGATTTTTTACGATTATTTAGTAAAAAACCAAATTATTTTCACAATCAAAGTAGCCAAAGCTTTTGATTATAGTTGCTTTGTGCTGGTTATATAAAGCCCTCCTGAGCAATACATTTGAGCATTCGTATTTGACCTGTTAAAGTGTGAAGTGCGCTTTGCTTCTGGTACTTGGGTTTCGAGTTGGCTGGTGATGGTACAGGTACTTCACGCAGGCATTTCCAGATCAAACTCGATCGAGTCTTCCACATATTCCATGAAAAAACGCAATAAGGGCATTCCTTGTACTTGTATAATCAATAACATAAACTTACTGTAGATGTTCATAGTCGGCAATCCAACTACTAGGATATCTTGTTTTCGATTGTATACGCAATAAATGTGGACCTCTTGAGCGCTCCGCTTAGCTCTCCAATATTCTGCAAGCAATTATTTTCTTGACTCTTTTGATTTAAAAAAAAAAAATTGAATACTATATTTTTGCGTTTCATTCCGAAGAACTTATGACGGGGGGAATCGAACCCAGTTTTTTTTCAAACTGGAACTGACAGGTCAGCAACTCTAACTAGTGAGCTACGGAATTGTTGTAGCTGCCTCCTTCTTTCTTCTGAATTTAACTGCTTTAGACAGCACAAAGCAACTATAATCAAAAGCTTTGGCTACTTTGATTGTGAAAATAATTTGGTTTTTTACTAAATAATCGTAAAAAATCAAAAAATCAGAAAAAATCAAAAATAATCCGAAATACCCCAAAACGATTTTTTTTGATTTTTTTTGATTTTTTCTGATTTTTTTGAATAATCGTAATAATTCTTGATTTTTTTTTGATTTTTTCTAATCGTAATCATTAGATTATCACAAATTTTTCAACAGTGAATTATATAATCATTACGATTATTTCTAATAAATAATCTAATTGATTAGTAATTCTAATCGAGATTTAACAGGTATGATGATATCTAACATGACAACATTTTAAAAAATCAGCCCTATTCATCATTCGTAAAAATCAATCAATATTATTTTTCACACTTTTCCATGATTTATTTTTGATGATTTCGGTGCCAAAAATTTGATTTGTTTGATTGTAAAAAAAAATGGTATCATAGTGATCAAGATTACCTGCTGAATGCCGCCATTTATTATAAAGTGATGTCAATAAAAATAACTTATTTTTATGGGATTCCTCTTATCGTTTTTATCATCTCTATCAAATTGACAAATTCGCAACGCACCCGAGAAAACAATGGACTGATTCGTACCGAACATTAGAGCAAACCTTTCTACTTAATTTGATTGGAATATGCGCAGGAGGGCGGACGGACGGAAGAACGGACAGACGGACGTACGGTGGGGTTGGATAAACGGATGTTGGGCTTGGTCACGTGGTGTGCGTCAATGGGGGATTAGCACGCAACAACAGTAATACATAAAAGTTAACACCAAGGGGGAATTTACGCTTCTGCCTCCCCCCTTGGCTCACCAAGCTGTCGTCTGTCAGCTGTCTGCATGCGCTTTGGTTGGCTGATTGTTTCAGATGCTTTGCCTGGATGAAGACTGGTTTGGACTGGGTGGCTGCAAAATGTCAAAAGCGGTGAAAAATGAAGCAACACGGCTTTGATGTTGTCCTGGGGCTGCTGCTACTGCTGATTCTCATATAGAGCGAGAGAGGGGCGAGGGGTTAAGGGAATGGGCAACCCTTGGCAGCATTGGCATTAATTTTTCATTGGCGTGTGGCAGGACAGACACTGTTGCCGGTAGCATCAGCAGCATCAGCACCAGCACCAGATCCGACAGCTGGGATAAATCCATAAAACAATTTGAGAAATTAAACAATCAAAAGGCGTTAAGTGTTACTGACTTTTGTGTGGGTTGCTTGAGGGGTTTGTACTTCGTGTGTACTTCGGTCTTTTGTGTTGTTTTGTGTTGTTCTTGTTTTGTTGTGAAGCAGCTGCCAATTGTTGTTGCCTTTGTTTGTTTACTTGATTAACCCATAACAAAGTGGCAGCCAAAAAGTCACCCCCTGCACATTGTCGCACATCATAATGTACGCTTATTTATACAATCATAAATCAAGCACATACAGTCTGTAGACTACAGAATTGATAATTTATAAGCAAGTATAGTTTAAGATGTTTAGCAAACATTGTTAACACACTTGCAGTGGTTTTTATAATATCTTACGAAGAATCGGTTGAAAGTTGAGTTTTTATTTAAAAACAGTTTTGAAGATAATTTAACAAAATTAGTTTTTGTTGGAAAAAGATCTTTTTTTTTTAATTTACGGGGCTTAAAAAGGGTAATAAATCGTCGGCGTGTCAAACAATATTTATCTTTCTTCATATATTATTCAAGAATTTTTGTTAAACATACATTGAATTTTTTCTGTGCTCACACCCCATTCATTTCAATCTAAATTTGATTATAATCCCTTTGCCATTTCAATGTTTATTTATATTTGCTAAACTCTCGCTGATTTAGCTAAATCAAAAATGACAAGTGAACATAATGAATGTTTAATTTTATATATTTAAACTTTTTGCCCATAGATACAACAATGTAATCTATTTATTTGTAATATATAACAGAGAATGAGAGCATCTATAATTAGCAGAGTATGTAAAATAAATTAAAATTAAACAAAGTCGTCACGACTGTTAATGTTCCACTTTTTTGTTATGTTAATTAACAGCGCTGTAAGTAGTTTAATTTACATTAACATTTATTCAGTTTACACAGTACAACAGTTGCTAGCCTTTTGTTGTTTTCCCATGTTATTGTTGTCTTTACATCTGTTACACTTGAATTTAACATTTGCTTACACAGTATTTAACAGTTGAGCAATCCCCAATGCTATGCTCTTCATTATTTATCTTTGTTGGCCATCTTGTCGTTTGCAGTTTCTAATTAAATTCAACAATTTGCCGAGGTCCCGTATAAAAAGTTAAATTTATCTTTGGCATATTTAGCATAAACACAAGATAATTCGTTGACATGACAGCCGTCTCTCATGTATCCGAAATATTGCAATAAAAGTCATGCGGCTGACATTGGGGATTTTTTGATGTTTGCCAGAGACAAGACAAACAAATAGGGAATTTGTTGAAACTTAAATTATGCAGATAGATTCATTGTGCAATGATCAAAACATTTCCGTCGAAAGTTTTTTAGATCAGACAAAAAGCGGCACAAGACCGTAAAGTAATATTGCATCTTACAATTAGATGAAATGTGTGAAATGCCAAAATGCATATCGAAATGTGTCAAAGCATTACTCACACTTTCTTTAGTTATGGTGTTAGATGTACTCTGCAAGGCACGACTTTTTGCCACATTCCAAAACTAGTCAATACTTAAAATACCAAGTCCACATGACTCCCAATAAACAAATAAAACTATTTATTTGTAGTTCGTAGGTACCAGTAATTCAAAGAGAAAATAGGCAATATTTTGCAATTACCCACGCAATTTTATCGATCGATCCATTTCACTTGTTTATTTAATTTACTTTTAATTTCTTTTTGTGTAATCCCACACAGCCTCTGAAATTGTTTTTATTTTATTTTTAAGGTTAGAAACTTGTATGCTGATGCTAAACAACTTCAAAAGCAGCTTAAAATGTATCCACCTAAACCAACACAGCCCAAGAGCCATTAGAGTGAAAGTCTGTAAACATCAAGTGATCGATCGAGATGTTAGTAAACAAAAACAACAACAGTGCACATTGGCTTTAGTTGTCATTTTAGATATTTTTATCCTAAGATATTCGATTATTGTTCTAAAGTTTACTTTTTGCAAAAAATATTTGGGTTATTATTTTTTTAACGATTTTTTAATATTTATTCAACTCTTTTTACCGAGAAAAATAAATAAACGAACGACAAGTTGACCAACAAAGATAAATAATGAAGAGCAAGGCAACTGTTAAATACTGTGTTAACAGAAAAGTGCTAAAATTAAATGTAACAGATGTAATAACATTGCAAAAAGCTGAAGGGAGTGGAATAAAATGAACATGCCAAAAACTGTATGTTAACTTAAAAAGCTCATAGTTTTTTAAATATTGAAACAAAGGAAAGATTCGAAAAAATCCAGAGTTTCGTATCGCCAGTATTTAACCCATTTTAAGCTAATGGGTATTTAAATACACAAAAAAGTATTGACACTTTAAAAATTTTAGCTCGGTGCATGTGAGAGATATCGAGGCAAAATTTATTTCATAGTAAAGATAAATAATAAAAATATAAGTATAAAAATTGAACAGTTTAGTTATCCTTGTTATACCTGTAGTTTTTTACAGGTGAATATCTAGCTATTTTTCTGCATAGAAAATGTTATCGAAAAAAGCTGAAAAACGTATGGAAATCGGAAAAATTAAATTTGAAGATAAACATTTTTTTTTGTTTCTTTCAACTTCTGTGGTCTTCTAGGCACACATTTCCAAATTTCGTCAAAATCGTAGCAGCCGATCTATGGGCAGCCATTAATGGGTTAAATGCTCCAAATTTGAGCATAAATAAACAAATGAACCACTGTGCAGTGTCAGAATAGCAAAAACAAGATGACTTATTGGCCAGTCTTCTGTGCAGTCTTGCAGGTAATGCAACCGACACCAAAAGCCATCAAAGTCATCGCCATTGACCTAACAACATGATGATGACACACCCGGCAACCTAGCCAAAAAAACTACGGCACCGTCATTTGCATAATGGAAATGAGTAAAGTCCATAAATAATACTTTTTTATGTGCTGTTTGGAACGTGTTCAAGTTAAACATGTGCTTCTTCTTCGTTTTGCACAGACACTGTTAATTCACAAGATTTGCCGTTAGCCGCACCTGACAGAGACAGAGAGATGAATACAAATGGGAGATAGAGAGAGAGAAAAGACTAGATCAAGTTGATTTCAATGAAACGCTTTCATGTCAGTTAGTAAACTGGGTTCAATAAACTATAGATGAGTTTGTTTGTTTTTTTTTGCATAAAAGAATTTTTCATCTTATAGAATTTATTCATAAAGATAATTGATAATTTGTTTATAAAGATATTAGTTTATAGCTTACGTTCTTAATACCCTAATAAAACTTGTTCAAGGTGGACTTATGTTCGATATTCGAGATAATCTAGAGATTTTTATCGTTATTTACTTTTAAACTTAATTACAAATCATAAATACAATCGAAAAATCATCTTTCTGCTTCTTCATACACTTTGCAATTTAATAAATACAAAGTATACGAATGATAATCTTAAACAAACAATTAACACATTACTTTGTAGTGCCATAAAATGTTGCAAATTGCTTAGGAACCGTTGAATGGAACCGTTAAACACAGTGCTTATAAACATAAATTACATTTTCGCCTGAGTGACGACACTTAATTGCAGAGAAACAATGCCAGAATTGGAGCAGCAAAGATCTTGGCATGAGCTCAAAAATTTCTTTGGCTGACATGACAAGATAATTATCAACAATAACTGATTTACTTTTTTTGCCTTTGTGCCACCAATTGTCATTAAATCGATTTGATATCAAATCATGTCATGCTACACTCAAGGCAACTGCTATTAAATGACAATTTATGGTATTGTAAATATCAGTTTAAACTTGAATGATTTCCTTATCGAAATGTTAGGAAATATTTATGATAAAGTCACACAAGTGTGAAGAGTTGAAGCATAACAGCGATTGATGTGAATTTCACGGTGGACAACTTTACATTCATTTATTATTTGATTTATTAAAACTATTAAAATTAAATGCACAACAACTTTCCTGATAAGTTGCAGACTTGTCAAGATAATACCAATAATAAAATTTTGAAGCAATGGAAGAGGAGAACAAATTTCACTCATTCATCCCGATAATTGAGGCAAGAAAAGAAAGTGATTCCGGGTATACCAAACAAACAAATTTTAAGAAGCAACCGGGAGTTGATATATAAAATTATAAGTTTTTGTAAATAAACTTTCTTTTGATTATTAATTAAATTAATAGACCCATTGTTCTATTTAAGTACGGCGACTTAAAGGAATTAGTCGAGCTGAACGAATTCGAAACGTATTCAATGCAACAACTTAAACGAACTAAGCAAACCAGATTAATAGTCCCTTTTTATGAGTCTTAAGTTTTTTTTTAAAGTCTACATTTAAATATATAATTTTTTGATTTTTTTTTAAATAATATAGCAGTTGACTTTAAAAATTAAAGCATATCTGAAACAGAAATTTAGAAGAAAAAGGATAAAAAAAATGATTACAATCAAAAATAATAAACAAATTTAAAATCTAGGAATGCTTAAAAAATTATAAAATTATCCAAAAATTAATTTTTTGTATATCTTTTCAGTTTAAATTTAAGTTCATTATTCATATTAATTAAATATCGAAGTATTTTTCTATTTTATTTGAATTTTTAAAAGTCAACTGCTCTTAGTTGACATTAAATAAGTAAATAAATAATTGCAACTGCAAGTTTGCATTTTTTGAGGCAAATTTATTATACAGGCATTTAAACTCAACTTCTGACCTTTGTGGCTTTTTACATTCAAAGACTGAACATTAATTCAGAACGTACAAAAAATACCATAAAGAGACAGAAATTATTTAATAAATCTTATTATAAAAAACGGGTATAACCAAACTAATTGACCATAAAATGAACGAGTTTGGAATAAAAACTAAGACATTGCACAAGAATGGTATTTAAATAATACTTGTTTAGAAATTAGCTAAATTCGCAATGAAACTAATCGATCGAGCAAACGATGCCTTCAATTTAATTACGATATGGGAACAATGATCAAATTTAGAAGCCTATAATGGTGTAACAATTATCGAGGGTTGATATTTATCGCTTAGAGAACAAAAGAGTTTAATAGTCGACTTTATAATAAAAGCACTTAGCGTGGTAACAAACATGACACAATTGTGGCACGTTTACTCTTTTTCGAGTACCCGATAGATGCCAGGCACTTGAGGCAATTGTTTTTGCTGATATCAGGCATGATTAGGAAGGGAGGTAGGAAGGAGTGAGTTCCATTATAAATTGCACCAGCTGTTCGATTGGGGTCGCAAAAGGAAACGATAGGGGGTGGAATGCTTCCGCCCAATTGAGTTGAGTTTTATGAATGGGGAAGTCAAGAGATAAACAACAAGATAAAACCAGGCGTGAGAGGTGATAAATCAGATACAATACATACAATATACTCGCATGCTTAACAGAGAATCAAATTCAATTTGAATCGTAAGCGGAACATAAAGAGCAGGGAGGGGCCGTGTTTGAGTTGACCGTGTTTGTATCATTTCAATGTTATCTGTGGATACGCTCCTTGAATTTACCCATTGTCGTTGTCGTCATCGCCATCAGTCATAAATGTGGCTCAAATTGTGGCATTAGTTCAGCTTAGCGGGTGCCAATGGTACGTTAACTGCTCTTAAGTGTGTGTATGTTTGTGTGTCGGTAAACGTTGGTTTCTTTTAAATTAAAAGTTATGTCACTGAAAACTTGTCCAGCTGTTTTGTGGCAGACTCACTGACATCATGGCAACGATAAAGCAACCCCAATAGCAATAACAACAACAACAACAACTCTGCCTTGGCATATTTAATTGTTTCTGTAATTTAGTTGCAGGCATAACATTTTAATTAAGATGCGCCACAGTTGATAGTGCGGATTGTGCCTCAATGCGGCAGGGAAATTATACTCACAGATTGCCAGCTGATTCAAATTTCACATTGTCTTTAGTTGGCCATGTCCGACTAAGGCGCTTATAACGTAATTGTTTACGACGGCTTTTCTTCAAATGGGCGAAAGCTATAACTACTGTATACAGTCTTTTCTGTGTAGTTTATTTTGAAAAGAATGTAAAGAAATCATGCTTCTAAATGAATTCCACAGTATACAACCTCTGACCTTATGCTTTTGAGCCTATGCTAAAGGCTATAGTCACAAACAAATGTCGTAAGCATTTACATTCAACTTAAATTTGAATATCTTTCTAGTTTTTATGAAGTTATGAGAGTTCAAAGCTTAAAACAAAACAAAAATTGAAGGCAAAAAGCATGATAATAATGGATTTTAAGTAACCGTGGTGAACAAAATTTAGATGCCAAACCAATTAAGAGGCCAAACAATTATCTAAAAGACATAGTTCATCGGACATAAGTTAAAGATTGTTATTGTTTTGAAGAGAAAAACACATACAAAAAGAATGGAAGTTTTTTAAAATATATAAATTATGCAAATGAAACAAATAAATATGTAAAACTAATTTAAAGATCAAACAATTATTTTAAAACATTTTTTGTTATCTTAACAATTAACTAAACATTTGTTTTTATGAAAAACTGTTCAGTTTTTTGAAACTATGCAAGCTCGAAGTTTTCAATGCAATATAAAAGGGTAAGTATAAAAATGATGAAACTAAGATCCAAAATCAATTAAGTAGTCCAACCATGATCAAATTGATATTCCACACACAAGTCGATTAAATTTTGACAAAGTTATGAGGGTTCAATGACAATTGCTACATTTATTACTCAATGATACAATTCTTACAAAATGTGAATTGCTGCTCCCAATTTGTATTTTAATTAGTTTGTTTCAAGTTTTTGCCACGCCAAAGACCACTATACCCACAGTTTTAAAGAGATCACGTTTTTTATGGTTGGTAATTAATGTTATCTATTATTATGACATATCATCTCAGTTAATGACAGCAATGTCGGACAAATAGAAAGGCAGTAGTAGCATTTTTAAGTTTTGTTTTAAAAGTTTGTCGGGTTCTGGACTTTAGACTTTCCCGCTTGTTTTTAATTAAGCTATTAAATAAATTATTTATAAGAAAGATTCATTATTTTAGCTCGTCAATATTGAAGGCTGCTTTCTTTTTCTGTCTATAATTCTTTTCGAGCTGTAAAAGTCTGATAAGTTCTATAAATAAACATCGTTAAAAGTGTACAAAAAATAAACAATAAACAGAATAAGAACATTTGACCATCATATAATTTTACTTTCATTGGTTCTTAGCAATTCTTTGCAACAGCAACCGCAAAAAGAATAGAAAATAAGTTGCCTGGGGATGTATCCAAGCGGAAATCGATATACAAAGCAAATTATGAACATAAGACTGAAGAATGGGCAACGAGCGTTAAGCACTGAATGAAGGAATGTTGGCAAAATGAAAAGTAAAAGTCAAACAGAGCGCAATAAATGCAAAAAGCGGCTAGACGAGCCAAAACAACAATAACATTGCAATAGAAAAAAAAATAGCTACAATGCTACCAATACACTCCCAAATGTGTACAAACGTAAAGCTTGTAAACCGGCTCTACATACAAAATGAAATCAACAAAAATCCCAATTGTATAAGAGCGCCGAAGTTTTTATGCCCTTGCAAAGTACTCGAGATACAATGAGACACAGAATTAAAATTTGGAATAACATTGAGCCAAGAGTCTGAAAAGAACAGTCTATATTATACATGTGCATATCAACATATCAATAAAATCCAACTAAAGAACACACACACACATTAAAACCACGACGTGATATGAATTGATTTCCCTATTGCGCTGTGTCGGTCTCGGTTCGTTTAGATTGATCGTAAGTTATAAATAAATTATATATATGTACATATGTACATTTACATTCTCGTTTATGAGAATTGTCAAGTAACGCTTTAAAGAATTCCTACAAGGCCAAAATTTCTTTAAATAAATATGTATTCTACAACAAATATGCTAAATTGATTCCAATGCATATTTGAGGTGGTATCAACTGTTTCAGTTTCAGTGGCAACCCACCCAGTTGACCCAGTTGAATGTCTCAATCATTCCAACATGTATACAGTTCGTAACAAAAATATTTTTCGATGCTAACCGAATTTCATTGAAATCTGAAAGAAAACAAACAAAAAGCTGCGTCATAATTTCTCTTTAGCTTCACTTTCTCTCACGTCATCTTTACAGATGTTATGTGGTAACGTTCACATTTCAATTGGATTTTTTACCACATACCACCAGCTTCAATGTCCAACAACATCATAATGCTCTGCCCAGTTGCAGAGTGTAAGCGACAACGGCAATAAAGCCGACAACATCAACAAGCGGGAAGCGGACTTACTTTGAGTATTCAAGTCGAGAAACTGAAAAACCGCCAGAAACTGTCAGCTGGTAGATAGACGGTCAACAACAACAACAACAAAGTGACACATACAATGTGGGAAACCAACTTTTTCATTCAACAAACAGCAAAAGCAACAACAATAAAGGTAACTTCATGTCTGTGCCAAAAATAGCAGACACAAGCTTGAAACTGACAAACTAACTAGCTACCCATTATTTAAAAAAACAGAAAAATTCATAATGAAATTGACTGGAAAAATATTAAAATGTAATTATTTATCTAAGTAGCTATAAAATTGCTTATATATTTTGCAACAAAACTCAAGTCACGATAACGTCATCGTTTAATAGAATTTTTAAATTTGCCGTCAACAAATCAAAAAGGCACAAAACAGGGATACAAAAAAGAAAGTTTTTTAGCAACGAAACTTTTTTAAAATGTAAATTTAATTTGTATGGGCTTTCTTAATTAAAAAGAAAGAGAAAAATTAGTTAAGCAATTATTTGTTTATTGATTTAAAAGTAGATAATATTTTTTTATTTTTAAAAATGTATAAAAAGGTATAATTTTCATAGAAATAAATATAATAAATATTGGAAAATATTTATGAAGCCCAATTTGTATTTTAAAACATATACCATGATATACACTAGTATTTTATGAAATGAACATATTAGCCAAGTCGCTGAACATTGTTTAACCAGAGTCATAGTTCGTTGCTTCACTTCACTTTAGACTTCATCTCATGAGCGCACAAACGCAACATTCAAGGTGCAGTATACCCTTTGTTATTGTGTAATAGGCCCATTCAATGGCAGTAATATATTTTACTGCCGGTTGTTGTTGCTAATAACACCGTGGAAAACGGGTTACAAATTTGTTCAATGGCACTTTGCAGGCGATTAAAGGAAAATTTCATAATATGAATAATAGCACAATATGCAAAAAGCCATAAAACATGTGTCCGAATCTCAAATTACAACGCAAATACGGAGACCAAGTAAAATTCGCTTGCAGATGAAATTTTCTGATTTTTTTCTCGTGTTTTTTGTTAGTAAACAAACACATAGAATCGAAATGAATTGAAATGAAATGGGAACAATGCTAATAATAAAGAAATCGGCCATTGAATAACAGCAACAATATCAATAGAAAAGGGGCCAGAGTCAGTTTCAGTTTTACACGCTTACATTACATAGTTTTCCGCCGGATTGAAGCGAGCTTGACGGCACGTAGACCGGGTATTCGCCATATTTGGGGCAAGAAGTCGGAAAATCTGAAGAGTGCGTGCCGACGCGCAGGTTCAATCGACATAAATGCGTCTCGACTTTTGTTTCAGCCAACCAATTGAAGCGATCAAATTGCATTCCATGGCAACAGCCACTCCCTTCCCCTCCCTCCCTTTAACCTGCCTGTTAACCACTTAGTGCAGTGCTACTATGGGTTAACAGGGGTTATATTATTCGATTTGTTTTGTTCCCAAACACATTTTACAGTTCCTCGAATTGAGCGTGTGCCGTTTGTGTTTGTTTTATTGTTGCCGGTTGTTGCTTTAATTAGACACACGGCAAGTTTCGCTAAAGGTAAAATGTAGAATCTAAATGTAGAATATGTTTGATTGTATTGGTCGAGGGGCTGGGAGAGTAAAAAGTTGCTTGTTGTTGTTGTCGAATGATTAGCATTGCTAACAGCCTCGGCCTGATAACGCCATCAAAGCAAGTTTATTGTTTACAAGCCAATTTGGAAATCAAATTAGAAACGGTACTTTCAGACAACAAATGGGGCTTGAGAATTGTGGAGAATTGCAACGATTGAAAATCGCATAACATTTGAATGTGGTACATACAGTTCGTCAGGTAATTGTTCAAATGAAAAAAAAAAAAGAAAAATCGTATTCTTATTGTTAGAAAAATAAATGAAATAAAAAAAAACGGGTGCATTCTTGATATTGTTAAACATTTACTTGATTAAAAGTCAAGAGTATGAGTGTGGCAATAAAAAATTCAAATCGAACCGAATATTTATCAATAGCAAGTGCTATATCTGACCTTTACGAAGTTTATTATCCTTATTTTACCTACCAAGTTTATTAAAACAATTGTCATATAAGCATGTAGCTGTTTAATTGGAAATCTAATCATTTAATATTTATTTATTTATTATATTTATCAATAGCAAGTGCTATATCTGACCTTTACGAAGTTTATTATCCTTATTTTACCTACCAAGTTTATTAAAACAATTGTCATATAAGCATGTAGCTGTTTAATTGGAAATCTAATCATTTAATATTTATTTATTTATTATATTTATCAATAGCAAGTGCTATATCTGACCTTTACGAAGTTTATTATCCTTATTTTACCTACCAAGTTTATTAAAACAATTGTCATATAAGCATGTAGCTGTTTAATTGGAAATCTAATCATTTAATATTCGAAAATTATACAAAACATATTCTCAAACTTTGGTTTATTTACTATTTTATTCTCATTTCTATTATTTTCAACATGAACAGAATAACTATAAATAAGCTACTGATAAGCAAAGAATTTTATATTCACACAAATAGATTCAATACGAAATTCAATCTACTCGTAGTAAACACATTGTTCATCATAACGCCGAGACCTTACACCCTTTGTTATCAATGTTTGTTATCAGAATCTAACTACAGAAAATGGCAACAATGCAGAGAGTCTATTAATTTCATTAACAATTAAATCAATAAATTAACAAATAACAAGATATACACACTGATACTGCTATTGCTTTAGTTTAGTGAATCAGCAGATATGATTAAGGAATGATTTTGTTGTTTTAATTGTTTTTATTGACATTAACAAACTAGCGCGTGCTTCATAAATTTAATTTTGCAATTAATGAGTTCTTCTATTTTTTAAAGCGTTTTATGAGTCATTTGTTTTTAGCATTAGTATTTCATTATTTAAATGATCACGCGGCGATCTCTACCAAAATATAAACAACAAACAGTGGGATTTGTTTACCAAATTATTCATCTGTTTACCCTGTAAGTTAAAGATGAAGATGTCGCATATAATTATAAATTCTATCAGTCGCATTTTTCTAAATTTATTTTTCTTTTGTGTTGAATAACAAGCGTAAAAATATGTATTATTGTATTTTGCATTTTTATTATTTTCGTTCTGAAGAAGTTATCAAACATGTAAACTTTTATACAGGGTATCTAGCAGTTTAAAACTCTTTAGTACAACATTGTTATTCTTATTTGTTGTCAGATAACTATATTTTATTAGGTGATAAGAGTCGTGTGTTTTCTGGTTCTGTCTTTGAAGAGTATATGCCTAGCTACTAGATAACGAGAATAATTTTCGAGCCTTTTTTTGACATATCAAACCAATTTCAATGACCCATAATTTCTGCTGAACTGCATTCGCACTAGCTGAATGAAACTGTTATATCTTATCAGCTTTGAGACCATAAAACGGCTGTTTTAATAATGTTACATTTTTGTTAACAGAACATGTTAAGGCACAACTGTTAGCTACAAATCTACATAACATATGCTAGCGTGTTTATGTGACCTCTTCAAACTAGTTCAATGTTATGTTAATTAACAGTGCTAGAATTATGCAAGCGACCACTGTTGTTTACAGAAGCAGATAAGATTAGATTTTGCCTATTGTCACATTTGTTTAATTTATAGAGTCACCAAAACCCACAATTAATTATATTTGTTTACGATTTACGATATTTATAACATGATTAAATTATAGCATCAACTAATGATCAACGTATTTGTATAACTGTTAAGCTCAATTTGTCGAAACGATTTCACTAAATATCACAATAGACCCGTTAACTGTAATGCCCGGAACAATTAGCTGTTATACGACGTTTACCCTGTTTGTCAGCCACAACAATAAAAGTGCATACGAATCGACTGCAGAAAATATTACGTATACGATGCACGTATAAACGATGCAACAAAAGCTCCCTTATACGTATTGTAAAAGATGCCAAGAAAGCTTTAACACTGAAAGTTGGAGAGTACAATAGAACAAGAGTTCTCAATAATAAATGATAGGAATGCAGTAGCAGCTTTTCTCTCATTTAAAGTTCAGAGAAAATAGAAATAAAATCATCTATCAATTTGATTAACATAGAAACAACTTGATTAACTATTTGAAATAAAATAAACAAAAGTATTAATTAACTTTTCTTGATTTGGATTTAATGGATTTTGTTGAAATTTTCTCAAATTTCGCATTCAACACACCTAGCAGCCACTTGCCCTTTCACTTTACAAATCCTGAGGCATGATGTCTGCCTTGGAATATCGCCATTTGTTTTATCTGTGTGGAATGCCGATAAATGCTAATGATTCTGTTTTTTTTAGTTATAATCGCTTGTTTTACTTGAGCAGTTGAACTCATTTCATTGATCTCAGCACACACACAAAAAAGTCATACATAATATGCGACTAATAATAAATAATGAAAATAATTACAAGTCAAATTGTATAACGAACAAGACACATGTATGTACGTATGTACATACGTATAACGACTTAAGGTCAAACTATTTTTCATGCAACACCTTGAGAATAAGTTCACCAACTGATTTCAACAATGCGCGCTTTGGTCACTGACGGGGGAAGGGGGGAATAGGCGCTCTGCTCTCAAGGAAACCGGTTGTCCACTCCTCGGAACGTCGGCCTGTCGTCAAGCCCCCCGACAGCTATCGTCGAGTCATTTGTAATGAGTATATATAATTGTTGCGGCTACAAAATACCCAATGGCTACTACTTTATACATTATCTTGGGCACTGTTTATGACCCGGTCTGCAACAACAACAGTAGTAAGTCGAATCCATTTTAATTGAGCGAAAAATAATATTGACTGTATATACATACATTACCAACTTCGTCTATTGGCCAAGTGTGCACAGTGGCGCAACAACAACAAAATCTAAGCTCAAGTTGCACTGCGTGTTTATGGCACATAAACGAATGCGGGGGACAGTAGGAAGTGGAAGGGGAATAACCAACCAAGCACGCGATGAGGTCCTAAAGTTAAGAATAGCAAATAGGCTAAGAAAAACTGAGGTAAACTGAAAACAAAATTCGAACGCTTTGTCAAAGTTCGAAGTTCGAACACACCTTTAAATATAGCACACAACGGAATATGAACTATATATTTATGTATATTACATGTATGTATGTTTACTTTTGTGCGATTTACTTTGTGTGTAATGAAAAACACTTTGTGTAGTTCAGAAAACTTTTATTGATTTCAACATTGATATGATATCATTGCTATTTTGAAGCCTTAAAAAGAGTTGACAATTCAATGTCAATAACATTGTCAAAAATACCAAAGACACCAAAAAGATGTTAATTTAATTTGGTAATACACACAAATGAAAATACTTATATGGTATATACCAATAACAAGCAGAATAATAACAAAAGAGGAAAAGAAACAATTTAATGCTGGCAATGATCCAAGAAAGAACAAGGCACGCCAAAGCCAAGAAGAAGAATACGTCGTCAGTTTGTTGTTGGTTCGTGCCCAGTCAGTCACAATGTGCGGCAAATAAATCACATTAAAAATTTAACAGAGCAAAGAGGAAACCAACAGCAACGACAACATTAAGCATTTACAGCAGTATCGAAATGCAGCGCAAGCACAAAACACACACACACACACACACACATGTATACATTCCAATGCTTAAAGTAGAGCTTTTAATGCAAGCTAAGAATTTATTCCGAGAATGCTTCGTTAGGTTTTTCTTCAAACAAAAAACGAAACATGGGCAAATAAATAGAGCAAATTTTGTAATAATTGCTATTGTACTTGTTGTTGTACTTACATTGAGCATCCATATGATCATCTCTTCGAGCACAGTGTCCATGCTGCTGTGTGCTCCGCTTAGCGCATATTCCACGGGACTATCACATTTGCGCTTTTGTTGCTGATTACTATTTTGTTGTTGTTGCTCTTCTATTTGTTGCTTTTGTGAGGCAGTTGTGGTTTTGTGTCGGCGTAATGACACAGACGGCAATTGATGTGTTTGTGTCGTGTGATTGTTGTTATTGGTTGTCTCATCGCTGCCCTCGAACAAACTCAGCAATTCCATGTCGCCTTTGCAACAACAACGACACACGCGCGGCATTTCCAGTCGCTCCCCTTCCCCTTTCGTTTCCCCTTCACACGGCGTATCCTTTGTTGCCGTTAGTTGATCATCTTTTAATTGGCGACTGTTGTTGTTGTTGTTGTTGCTGCTGCTGCGTCGTCGTTTGTTGGCACCCATTTCTTTATTCATTGTTGATTTTTATTGGTTTTGCTCTTCTTTCACTTGTGCGTTCACTTTTGTACACTTTTTCACTCGCACTCGCGCTCACTCTCATTTACATTGAATGGAGATGGGCTCTGCTTTCTCTATCTCTCTACCACTCGCTCTCACGATCGAGATCGATGCCGCGGCCTTTTTGCTGATGTTTTTGTTGTTTTCGCTGTTGTTGTTGTTGTTCTGCTGGCGTAACACGCTTTCGTTTTGACCACGACAGAAAATACCTAAAAAGACATTCATATGGAAACATACGGGCATTTTATTTAAAAAAACAAAAACAAATAAATTTTAATATTTCGCTGCCTATGTGTATGTGTGTGTTATACATATGTATGTATTAGCCGGGACAAGTTTTGCTTTAGTAGGCCAACGGCCGAAAGAGATTTAGGCTTAAGTTGATCTTCTGATTGGAGGTCAGATCCGAGAAAGGTCACTTGCACCAAATTAAACAATTAGCGGCAACGTTTATTTCGCGCAACACCCAAACAACATTTGTAGCGTTGGCCTTTCTCAAATTTAAATAAATAAACAGACAAACGCACATACTACATAAACAGTAGCATATACACATATACATATGTCCGTCCCACACACAACACACTTGGGCAAGAATTGATATTGATTAAACGAATAAAACAATAAAAAAAAAACAATCTTCACGCACACAAGCAATCGTATATAATCAGGAGGCAAAATGAAGGCAACAGATTTTCATTTCTTTAGGCACAGCACGAATTTAATTTATTTCTTATTTCGCGAGCTGCGACTTAAATCTTATAAGACAAGAGGCACAAAACAAACTGCACGCGACGCGTTCTGCTTTCATACTGAAAAGTCCAACTAGATCCCAACTAAAATGCTGCACGTTCAGCCGAAATCAGCTTTTGCTCTCACTCTTTTGGAATGCTCTCTCGTTTCGGCAATCGACTCGCCTGGGTGAGAGGGAGAGCGCGCACAAGTGCACATGTTCGTGTGAGAGCGTGTGAGAGCTAATTGGGAGAGCAAGTTGCGCTATAAATTTCACTAAAAACGCTTTTTTCACTTATTGCTGTCGGTGCAAAATAACTGCAATTTATGCAAAATAGGGGAAACATGCCAAGTTTAACAGGCACTAAAAGCAATAACTGCAACTCGTGCAGACAACAGGCCATTTTGATGCAATACTTTGAATTTCTGCAATCCCTTGCATTTTTGCTGCTCTCAAATTTCCAAAGCATGTGAGACGTGCTCTGTTTTTGTTGTGCTCCGCTTTGATGTTCAAATTCTTAGGCGCTGTTTTCACCATTCGCGCTTTGCCGTCTGTACGTTTCCAGAAAAAAGGGAAAATCGACACTTGCTTGGAAAGGGACTTTCGACTCTGTTTGTCTCCTACTGTTTGTATACTTTTACAATAAAATGCAACTATTTTTAACTCTTTTTTGACCGTGACCAAATTTACTCACATTTTGTGGGTTGGTGCCGACGCCACCGCCTTGGCGGCGGCGTTTAAACGTTTTACGCCGATACAACTACAATTGCATTGTGACTGCTTACTGGCCACGATTAAGCTCCACGCTAAATCAAGCCCAAATATAGCTGGACTTTCTTAATATAACAATTTAAAAGCCTTCAAAATTTAGTTTCCGTGAGAAAAAAATATTAGGATGTCAACGAAAGTGTGACCACGCGAAGCAATGAATGGAAATACCAAAAATGATATTTTCCTTGCAGCTTACTTCACGTGAGATAAAAATTGCGTGCGGCCAACTTTACGTTAATGGAAGACTCTATCGGCCTACCACCACAATCTATAAGTCCGTTTTGCGCCGTTTAAAAGCAAATGCAATTTTTCAAAAATAAGTTTGAAAAATTGGTTTTATAGCTACTCGTGCACGCCAAATTACTCAATTGAAGGTAATCATTTTAATGAATGTTGAGAGTTGGTCATCCATCTGAAAGTGAGTTTCTATTAAATCATTGAAATTGAGCATTCGACAAAAATCTAACAATAAATGCATTGACCAATTTAAAAATTCTAGCTTCAAAATTAGAGAAAACCAGTGCTGCCAACTTAGTTTTTTTCCCGTCAAATCTGGCTGTTTTTGAAGACCAATTGCGGGAAAAATTTGGGAATTGCGGGAAGCGGGAATTCTGGCTTTTTTAAAAATGCATTTGGCTTTTTTCCGCTTTTTTTTTCAAGTTGCCACCAATCTCATAAAAATATGTAGCAGTACGGTTGTCACTTGCAAGAATACAAATTTGGTAGCAAAAAAAAAACATTTTTGAAAAATCTGTAAAAAAAAAAGTTTACCAACTCGCTAAACATAATTTAAGTGATAATTAATAATTTAATTATATACCAGTTTTGGTAGAAATATACCAAATGTGTGTAAGGGTGGCAGCCTAATCATATGTTTTATCGTTATTTGCTAATACCACTACCACCACTTTAAGGCAAACTTTACTATAAAAAATGAGCGTAAGTAGTGATTTACACATATTTTGCTATGCCAAGAGAATATAAGCAAAAGTGCCGGGATGTTTGGCTTAAGAGCGAAGAATTTAAGGCATGGCTACGCAGGGATGACACGGACGAAGAAAGGGTCTATGCATCTACTGCAAGACCACATTTGCTGCAAAGCTAAGTGATTTGCGTGCTAATGAAACCACTAAAAAACACACAAGGGCGATGGGCGGCTTCCAAAAAAATAATAAAATAGATTGCGAAGAATTAGAAGACCGGATAAAAATCTTATACAGGTCTGTTCCGGTTTTCACTTTCGGTAAGATTTTTCGGTAGTGAATTTCTTTAACCTGCTCTAATATCATTACGGCGAAGTTCTACAGAGCTGATGAGTTTAAGTCCGATCAATTGAAAAACGAGCACTTTTAACTACTTAGCCCGAATGGAAAGTGAATAAATGCATTTCACTAAATGTTATAAAACAAAAAGTGAAAACTGGACAGGCCAAAAAAAAACAGCTTTTTTTTGCGCTTTTCTTAGAATATTTTCAGCTTTTCTTTTCCTTCTCTCCAGTCAAAAACAGCTTTTTTTCTTGATAAAAAATTAGCAGCACTGGAGAAAACGGCACAAATAGGTCTATTTTTGAAAAAGAACCTTAATTACAATCGTCCTCTTTCTGTGCTCACAAGGTTGCCACCTATTAAAAACAATCGGTCTCTTTTTCTGGGAGCCAAGATTGCCAAACGTTTAAAGACTGTCGGTGACTTTTCGTGTGTGTGTGTGTTTGCTTATGTGGTGTGTGTGCGTGTGTGTTGGCCGCGCTTAATGTGAAATAAATAAAACCAGAACAATTTTTTTTGCAATGTCCACGCAGTCTTCTGCTAAAACAGTTAATCAAAAGGAATATTTGAAGAAATACCTATCTGGCGACAAGGAAAAGAAGAAGAAAAAGAAGCACAAGAAACACAAAAAGAGCGCGCAAGCAACTGTAAAAATAATCGACGACGATGCTTACGATTCGAACAAGGAGGAAATGGACGAGGATCTGTTGCTGGGCGGCGAGGATGCGCCGCAAATAGTTGGCGAGTACATCGAGCAGAATCCAGATGCAGTGCGCAGCAAGTGGCGCAACATTGCCGTCAAGGAACCCAAATCGGAATCCGATACGGAAACCAACGGCCACGCAGAGAAGTCGACGGAGCAGGAGGCGGATTTGTGGGGCCGCAAGGCGGCGACAGTGAAAATCAAGCAGGAGAGACGCAACAGCCACTCGCCTGCCATGCAAATTAAACAGGAGAAGCGCAGCAGATCACGTGACCAGAGCCCGCCAATCGTCCAGATTAAAGTGGAGAAGCGAAGCAGCTCCCGTGACCAAAGCCCCAAAAGAGCAGAGAGGAGACGCAGCTCTGATCACAGCCCGCCGAGGAGACAACGTGATTCAGATCAAAGCCCGCCCAGGAGACGCCGGGAGGCAGATCCATCTCCGCCTCGCAGACAACGTGACTCCGATCAAAGCCCGCCCAGGAGACGCCGTGGGACAGATCCATCTCCAACTCGCAGACAACGTGACTCCGATCAAAGCCCGCCGAGGAGACGTCGGGAGGCGGATCAATCTCCGCCTCGCAGACAACGAGACTCCGATCAAAGCCCGCCCAGGAGACGCCGGGAGGCAGATCCATCTCCGCCTCGCAGACAACGTGACTCCGATCAAAGCCCGCCCAGGAGACGTCGTGAGGCAGATCAATCTCCAACTCGCAGGCAACGTGACTCCGATCAAAGCCCGCCCAGAAGACGCCGCTCCTCCTCCCGAGATCGCAGGCAGCCAACGCCTCCCAGACGCCAACATAGCAGAGATCAGTCACCAGCGCGCAGAATTAAGAAGGAGAGCCGCTGGTCCAGAGCAAGGCAGAGCAGGACACCATCGCCTTCGCCACCGCCCACGCACAAGCCGAAGACAATGCACACGCTGGACGGCAAGAAGGCGGGACTGCAGGACGCCCAATCCTTAAAAAGCGAAACGGACAAGCGACGACGCGAGGAGCATCGGATGTTTGATCAAATGTCCAGCGAGGTGTCTGGCCGAGATGCGGATGTCAAGGTGCGCAGCACTGGTCGCCGTGGACGACGAGCGCGCGACGCCGCTGCCGAGGATCCAGAGGAGCAGAAACGCAAGGAGGCGCACGAGCAAAAGAAGAAGGAACTGTACGATCGCTGGGGCAGGGGCCTCAAGCAGCTGGAGGATCAGCGGGCGCGGCATGCGGAGATGTCGCACGAGGCCGCCAAGCCGGTGGCTCGCTATGCCAACGACGAGGATCTGGATCGACACCTGCGCGAGCAGGAGCACGCCGATGATCCCATGCTGCAGTATATGCAGGAGAAGCGAAGGAAACGCGAGCAGCAATCGAATAAGCCCGTGATGCCCGTCTATGCGGGCAGCTATCCGGAGAATCGCTTTGGCATCCGGCCCGGATATCGCTGGGATGGCGTCGATCGGTCCAATGGCTACGAGCAGCGCTGGTTTAACAAGCAGAATGAGCGGCGCGCGGTGCAGGATGAGGCCTACAAATATAGCGTGGAAGATATGTAACAAAAAACAAACACATGCATTTCAATAAAACTCAAATACAGTTTGTCCAGAAATTCTTTACACTCCCTTAAAAATTTAATATTTTGACTTGAAATAAGAAAATAATAGCTTATTATATATATTTGGAAAAGTCATTTAATTTTCGTTCGAATGCTGCAAAAATTTCCTTAACCCATTGAGTACCCATGGAATATTTTGAATTTTTGAAAAATCTACTGTTTCAACTTTTTTCCTTGATTTTTCACAAAAAAATTTGGATCAAAAAAATTCCTGGAACAATTCTAAGAGTAACTGCAAAAAAAAATTTTCAAAAATATTTTTGCTAGTATTTTTTATAATTTTTTGAAAACTGCAAAAAAGGCAGATTTTGCATGAAAATGAGGAAAAATGGGTTGAAATTGTAATTTTTAGGATTTTCGAAATAGTATCAAAAATACCAGCAAAAATATTTTTGAAAATTGTTTTTTTCAGTTACTCTTAGAATTGTTCCAAGAATTTTTTGCATCAAAATATTTTTTGTAAATAATCGAGGAAAAAAGTTTTGAAGAGTGACTTTTACATAAGCTCGAAATTTTCGAAGTGTACTAAATGGGTTAAGGAAAGTTTTGTGTCTTTCAATCGGAATTTAAACGACCTTAATAAGCTATTTTTTTCTTATTTAAAGTCAAAATATAACATTTTTAAGGGAGTGAAAAGAATTTTTTTGACAAACTGTATGTATTTTTACCAAAAAAGTTATCGATATTTTTAATTCAAATCACAGCGTTTTGCAACACTGCAGCGCAGTCTGTTTGTGCGCGCGCGCGCTAAATGCAACCCTGTGTGTAGAATAGCAGCGTAAAAGCGAATGGTAAATAGTTTTCAACACCTGCATGCTGCTTTGTGATTGCTTGAAAATCTTGGAAAACAGACAAAAGAAATTTCATATTTCTTGTGAATTCAAAACAATTCTTTTGGGAAAAAGCTCCGCACGAAACCCAGCTGCGTAAGTGCAAATTAATATTGTTCATAAACCAAAATACTGATCATTTAACTTGATGTGCAAGAATTTGTTGAAAAATATAATATAAGTAAAGCACTGTTTCTTTTTTTTGTGTGTCGTTAAAGCGTAACAATTTAGTGTCAAAACAAAAGAGTGTGCGTGTATTAGTGCCCCGCCCCCGTTAATTAGCATAAACGCAAACAATAAGAAAACAAAAACAAAAACGTGTTGTTGCCAGCATTTTTTATACAAGCGACTGCTTGCATTGTTTCTTTTTGTTTTTGTTGTTGTTGTTATTGTAGCTAAGGTGTTATTTGTGTTGTATTTTGTTGTTGTTGTGTGTGTGTGTGTGTGTTGAATTTGATGCTTCTATTGCAACCTTCACCATGGCAACACTCGGTCAGTCAGCCGTTGCAAACCAGTTTCTTGTTGTTGCCGCTGCCGCTGCTGCAGCTGTAATGTTGTTTTGTTGCTCTTGTTGTACGAGTATGCTACACATTTTTATGGTCGTGCAAATTGGCGCGAAAATGTTTGCAACAGCCAAATGTATGCCAGCGCATAAAGTGTTGTTTATGTGTGTGCAAGTTGCATGCTGCAAGCCCACTTAGCAAAGCTCTCCTTCTCTCGCTCTCTTTCTCTCTCTCGCTCCTGCTGCGTGACACACTTCCGTTCAAGAAATTCATTCATGGCACTGCTGCTGGGCCCGCCCTCTTAAAATGCCTGTATTTAAGCTTTTGCAGTGCAAAACATCGTTATATTATATGCAGATTAAATTGATTTTAATTAATAGCGTGCTTACAGTTCTCATCCGGCAGCTTAAATCAGTTTATAATATAAATACTTCTTAACATACAGTGGCTATCAGCTTATTTGACCCACTAATAGTGTTGCCAGTTTAACTTATTTCAGGCTAGATCTAGCATATTTATAAATGGAATAGCTTATAAAATTTGCTGATTTGATGATTTAAAATCACAAATTGTTAATTTCATCTTATTAAATGGAAACACATAAATGACACTTTCAAATTTTGGGCAGCCGTGCTCGCCTTTAAAGACGCAGGGAATACTAATCCATTTGAGTCCCTTGCTTTTTTTGCCTTATTTATTTCAAACGTGTTAAATAATGATTAGTAATCATAATCATTAGTAATTAGATTATTTTTGTTTAAAAGTCGAACTTATGATTAAATTACGATTATTTTCTGCTTTGCCAAATTATTTAATGATTACGATTAAAAAAAAATAAAAAAAAAATCTAAAATTATTACAATTATTCAAAAATAATCAAAAAAAATATGTAGCTGTGAGCATTAAAATTTTCGGGCCGCTTTAGCTTGGCTTATCCCATTTTTATTGTTAAAAGCAGTCTTTAGATATTAAATGTTATTTGTAGTCATAATTGTTGACATTCTTCCCAAACCAGGCGTCATTTCTAATTTCAAACTGCTGAGAATATAAATATAAAGTGCTTTTTGCCACGCCCTCTGCCATAAATTGGGCACAGGTGTAAGTTTTTCGCTGCTCTTTGTGATCTTAGTAAAAGCGTACAATTTTTTTTCACAGCTTGTTTGGAAGGTATTTTGAAGTCTAATATAGTGCATATAATTTTTTGGAATTATTTGGTGAAAGATCATCATCACTATCGTCATACGACATAGCTGCAGGCACTCAAAATATTTCCAGAATTTCAGTTGTAACCCGTTATTATTTACTTTAAATTAATTCATCTCTTAATGAAAATTAAATATAAATATTATTTAAACGCAGATTGGTTAAAAAATGTTTACATTTTAGTTAAATATTTTTATTTATTTAAATCTGAATCAAGCAATCTGTTAACGAGGTAAAAATCTAGTGAAAAAAACATTTCCATGCCACAATATTTCTGATATTAAATTTTATGACGAACGATATAAAATTTAATATATAAATATTTCCTAAAAGAAAGTATGGCATTCGGCACTGGTTCTGATTCTTCATACCTAATAAAAATAAATTTTTTTGCTTTATATAACTCAATCGATCGGAGAGTCGTAGCAAATTTTTGTATTCTTCCTGTATATATTGTTAATCGCCTTTCGCACCCTTCGTGATGCTTTCGTCACTAGCGTTAACTGCCGTCAACAGTGTTAACAACCACACATAAAACATATAAGCCAATGTATTTAGAAATTCCCATATAAAACTAATATGCCATATACTGCTTATTTCAACCAGAACCTTTAAAAAAGTTTAGGCATCTATAAAATCTAAACTTAATGGGATATCAAAATAGTTTAGATGCATAGTAAATACTTGTTAAATATGACTTCTTTTATTTAAAAAAAATATATTTCTAGCATTTTTTATAATGAACGACTAAAAAATCAAGCAAAAACAATGCTTATTTCTACCACCTAAGGAATAATATTACTAAAACAAATTTTTGATCAAACAACAAAAATGAACTCTTGGTATAACCACCGTTTTGGACTACCACTATTTTAAGCCTTTTTTCATAGATTTGGACAACTTTCGGTCGAATTGTATTGTACAAGAACACAGCTGGTGGATTTGGCTTAAATCAGATTAAGCTGCCTTATAAACTAGATAAGAAAGTGTATCTACAAAGTCACCTACATGTTTACGTTTTCCTGATCATTCTGTTGTAAATGAATGACCAAAAGCTTTGAACAATTGAGAGACACATCTGCTTAGTGTTATTGCAGTAAAGGGAAGCCATTTGGCAAGCTGCGATCGTTTGCACGTGGCCTCCCAAAGCTCGCTGCGCTCGAGGTCCAATCATCCCCCAAATATTTTGTGATTTATTCCATTGGTTTGCGTTTGCTTGTATGTATCTACACATACATGTGCCCTTGGCTCCCCTCCTTCAAAGTGAAGCCGAAGCTTAACCTAAACCTCAACCCTTGTCCTTCAGTACTTACTCCTGCTTCAATATCTTGCCGTTTGCCTTGACAGTTGGCGTTTTCAGGGTGCTTCCAGGGACCCAGTGACATTGTAATGAAAATTAGAAAATTTACACGCATCTCACGCTGTGTGTGTGTGCTACATGCACCCCTAACAAGGTTGAGCCCTTAAGGGGTATGTTTTGTCTCAAACAAAAAAAAAGAAAAGAAAAATCATGTGTGCAGTTCTTTCAACTTTCGTTTTTAAAGCGTTTTTGAATTCCTTTACTGCAAGTTATTCAAATTCCTTCGGTTACACATAGTTTTTCTATAGAATTTTTTTTTTTCTTTCGTTTTGGCAAATTTACCACCTAATGACTCATCGAAGGGTTGTTTATGCAGTTCTTATAGGAAAATCGTACAGTCTTAATCAGTTTGCAAATCGAAACATAATTGAAGAACTCTTAATATCTCCCCATATGCACCTCATTTAATCTCAATCCATCGATTATTTCTGTTCAGCGACTTCTCACAGCGCAGGCAAAACAAAGAAATTTTCATGCAACCCAACTGTTTTTCCCTCTTAGAACAATGGCTGAGGAGAAAAGCGCCCCGGAAATAAACTACTTTCATGTGGTTCTTTCTATTATTCAAGAAAAACATAAATTTGGAACCAGTTCTGCTAATTTGTGCACACGTGCAAAACTCTAGGAAAGTCTATGACGACAATGGACTAGAAAGACAAAGAAGTTTCAGCAGAAACCGGTTTCCAAAGGGGCAGAAGTGGGAGGGAGGTTCTAGGATCAAAATGCCACTCTCCACTGACACTGTAAATTAATGTTAATTTTTGGTAAAAAATTTGTCAAATTGATAATTAATCTTTGACGTAATGGGTTGCTTGTTAGGGTCATAAAGTTGTTATAAGTTCAAAGTTCTAGTTAATTTTCTTTGTGAACTCCAAGGAACTTTATCTCTTAAAATTGCGGAAAATTTGTCATTTTCTGTTAGTTGAAAGTAAACTTAAAAATTGTAGATAAGTAGTATCAATTCTTGATAGTTTTTCATACCTTAAAAGTCCAATATTACCATTAAACATTGAAAGTGCCTGCTTACAGGGTATCCCATACGTGAGCACTCCAGAATTTTTACTTTTTTCCAATTTGCTAAAGGTTTAATTATGTATGCGCCGTGAAATCGATTGAAAATCTCTTTTGATCGACTTTTAAAGAACCTTTCCAAATGAATCTGTGGGATTGCCACATGCAGTTTCTTGGATGGGCTGAACTGCAAGTCACCCCTTAAAGGTGCCGCTTTAAATTTTCCCGGCCAAATCTATTTCAATTATTATTAAAATTTGTTATTTACATTTCTATTGAAATGAATTGCTTGAAGAAAACGGGATAAAGGCTTTTCCCTACCAATTCACGTAAATCGCGTGTCGTGAAAAGCTGGGAAAACATAAAAGTAACCTAAACAAAACAATAGAGAACGTTTCAGTTGTATGAGGACTCGACTTTGAAATACCCTTTGGCAAGTTACGATACAAAAGATATTATTCCTGCCGTCTGTTACAATTGCAGAAACTTAAAGCACCCTTATTTCTTTTAATACAGGGTATAACAAGACAAGATAGGGTTCAGCGTCGATGCCTTTGGCCCAGAAAGATCCTCATTTCAGTACGGCTTGCGTCTTCCCCCCTTGTCTTTCCAGTCAGACAAAAGTTAATGCTTTTATGTGCGAGGCTTTTGTTGAGCAAACTGGAATTGGAATTAGCATGAAGCGTACGATACCGGTGGAATAATAATAATAATAGTCCTATAGATACTTTCCCATCTCTAACTAGGGCAGCGGGTTGTCTTCGCTTCATTGTTAGAATATTGCCAATACATTTAATGAATAACTATCTTTACGCACTACTGAATAGTCAACTAAGGCTTGAAGGATATAAAAAAAAAGATGTTCTCAGTTATTGATATCTTGTTGATAATTATAGATGAAATAATTTTTTGGGATGATTGGTTAATGATGAAGACTTCTTAAAGAATCCTCCCCCAGTGGATCAGAGATCTCCTAGTAAAAAAAAAAAAAAATAAATAAATAAATAAAAAAAAATGATCTGATTGGGTTCTTCTGGGCTTTCGCCAAATTAAGCAAACAAATTTGAATAACTTATAATTGTTTGCATAGCCCAGACTTATCTTAACTTTTTCTTCTTTTCAGTCGATGACATTAACTTTATAATAATTGAATTTTTTAATTCTTTATTTTATTTAATTTTTTTAAATTGCTATGATAAATAAATATATAAAATCTTATTTTCTTAAAATTATTTGCTATTATTGTTATTTTATTGATTCCCAGCGCTATATTTATCGCGATAACTGCTTCCATGATAACAAATAAAGTGATACTTAGAAATATTCAAAAAATATTTAATCCCAATTCAATATTTTTATTTTTTACACATTTTAATATATACATATTTTTTATGTTTTACAATCTATTAGACCCTACACATAAAGTTGATATAGTTTCAATTTTGTATAAATTACAATTGTATAAATGTTATGCCAATTTAAATCTGTGTCTTTCTTATAATAAATATTAATTCAAAGGTAAAAACTTTAAAATTAAAAATATAATTTTTTAACTAAAAATATAATTTTAATAATTATGCAGACCTAATTTAATCAATAAATCTTATAGGACTCTTAAGCTAAGATGATTTTCCTTTAAATTTTGAAACTCCCAGACGTTGAACAGGAAAACCCATAGAAATCACCAGTCTTACTGTACTTTGATTCTCCTGAATGAATCCGGCAAAAGTGAGTAATAAATTCTTTAGTTGAAAAGTTGTAAAAAAGGAAGAAAAGGGAACATAAATGTGAGCGTCCTGTCCTGTTGCCAAGCTCATTCAATTACACACTCGTGCTCGCACTCGCTCTCACACAGGACACAGGATACGGCCGCGAGCGCTTTCCACCCCGCAACGTTTGGTGGGCAAACACGTAAGTTAAAGCGATGAAAATAAAAGGCAAGGAAAGCCAAAGATTTCGCGATGCCATTGAGGAGAATACGCTGCGTACTCAGACTCGAGCCTTTTGGCCTGGGGTTAGTTTGTCTTTTGAGGGTTTCCCTTTTCTTATACCCTTACTGAGAGTATTTTAATGATGTCATGATGTGTGCAACGCATTAGGGAAGCCGTGGTAGAATCTTTAAAGTGTACATTTTTAGTATAATTAGAAAGTAAGTATACATTCTTAGTTAATTCAACGAGCTAATAGATATAGTCCTGTCTGTTTGCTTTATGGAACTTGGTACAGTTCCGTTTTTTGACTGCAGGCAGTACATATCTCAGAGCCGTCATTATGTAATTTAGCTGTAATAGGACTGATCGGTCAAAAAACGTATCTAATTCTTAAGATACTATATCAAGCAATCTCACAGATTATGCAATTAGTTTTGTCTTAGAAAATATATAACTTTTTGGCTAAAATCTGACTCATAGAACCGTTCGGTTGAAAACTAATCTTTAGTGTAAATATCTATTTTTCTTAAGACATCTCAGCAATTCTGACAGATTATGTTTTTGGTATAATCTTTTAAATCCTAACGAAATATTATTAAAATCGGGTAAACAATCAGCGTTTGCAAGGGTATTAAATGTTCTCCATACCGAAGATAAACTTTCCTTCTTGTATTTACTTTATCTCGCGTCTTATAGCGAACTGGCTCTCTGGCTGTGCTGGTTGAATGTAGTGGCAATGGCAATGGTGGTGGTGGTGATGGTTGATTTTGGTGGTGGTGGCTTTGTTCCAACAATCGAATCCACAATCCGCCCCGCCGCCAACATCCAACAGGAGAGCATCCTGCGAGTCTCAGTCAGGGACTCTCTGGGCATTCCGTTGCTACACACTGACACAGTTATCGAGTGCAATTCAGACAGGTCGGTTGTGTGTCTCCGTCTCCGTTCGCGTCGCGTATTCCGGTTTGTTTAGGGTTTAGCTTCTTATTTATTCCTCGTACTTGGAACGCGCGTAGCGTTTTGTTATCCTTGTTCTGTGTTGTTGATGTTGTTTAATCCTTATCCTTAGATAGTTATTCAAGCATTCTATTAAATCTTGTTCCTTAACTTTTGTTACTCTCGTTCGCTTCGTTTCCTTTTCTTAATCGCATTTCGTGTTGTGTCTTTCGTTTACTTACTTTTGTTGTTTTGGGTAAGTTTAAGCATTTTACTTTGGATCTGTGTTGTCTGACATTAACGCTCTAAATGATATCCATTAATTACACACCAGATAATGCAAGTATGTATGTATGTATAAAGTCATAGGCCGACTGTCTGGGCTTTGTTGCAATTGCAGACACAGAGAACTGAGAGAGTGCGATACGATTCTATATCTATCTACATATGTATATGCAGTTCTCTTTGTATCCCCTTGGATTTGTTACATTTCAACAACTTCCGCATTGTCAAACAAACTCGTACTATAAAAGATATATACTATATAGGCGGGTGCTGTCGACGCCGATGTCGTCTGCAATCAATGAACCAGCGCCAACACAAGTTTCATACTTGCTTCGCCACAAATTGCAATTAAAAAATACATTCGTTCAACAAAGATACGACTAAAATATACCACGTATTCACGATTTCTTTCTTTGTTTCTCTTGTTTATAATTAGTATATAGTCTGTTTACAAATTGTAAAATATACTACTATATACTCCACGTTATCGAGATAAAATTGAAATGAGTACCCTGTACTCTTATACAATTTATAAATTTTTAGTTTCTTTAAATTCTTACTCTTTATCTGTGATTTATTTACTTTTAGACGACTACGTGGTCCTCCTTAACATTTACTTTAATATGACATCTATACGTCTACAGTAAAAATAACAAAGGTGAGTACTCATCATGCTGCACACCAATTTTATAGGGTATATTATTATTATATTATTAGCCGGAACACTTTGAAATATATGTATTTTAGTTATAAATTTCAGAAATTCTGTTTAAATAGAATTGTGTATGCGATAATATTGATATACTCTTTCTAAGAGTTGTACAAATTAACTGTGTTAATCAATTAATAAACAAATATATATATATATTTTTATATATCTTCTCAAGCTGGGTATTTGAACCTGCGAATTCTAAAAATTGCTAACTTCAGGAACTTACTTAGCTAAACAATCTGTAAGGGTATTTATTTATTCCATCTTTATTCTTATCTATTTATACTGGATCCAATATATTGGCATAAAGAAAAACAATGCAATGTTTTTCTGTTTTGAAATATCGTTGCACTTGACTTTCAGTATAATTAATAATAATAAAAGAAACAATAAAATTAAATGCCAAGCTAATAAAGTCAATATAATTTAATATAATCGTAATACTTTGATATTGATCATGTTTCTAAGGAGAAGTTAGATTGTGTCTATTGGGGAATTACTAACGCCAACAGTGTCAATTTTTTACATAGAACTAGAGCTGTTTTATCTTTAAAAATAGCCATGGAAATTGTCACTAAAAACGCCCACATTGCTATTCACTTGGTTTCTGGTATATTTTAATTTCCTGAATGATTCAAGTTGAACTTTGTGTAGTAGCTAAAATTATTTATATTGTCGCTATGACGTGCAATATTTTTTTTTTATGATAAAAGATAATACTATGTATTGACTTAGACTGATAATACATATACATACACATACATATGTGTCTGATGGATTATTGTTTTATTCAGTTGGGAAGTGAAGACACTAAAGAGAGTAAGAAACTGACCCTGAACTTGAACTGAACTTGGCGCTGTGGAAAAGCCAATGGCTTGAGGTTTACGTTTTGGGTCTGGTCTATTCGAATACATACACACATAAGTATATATTGTTGAAAACGCTTAGTTGTTGAATGTTATTGTGTTTGTATTTTTTTGTTGTTGCTGTGTTTTATCAGAGAGCTTTAGCTATAATTGGTGTGAGTTGCCTGGGGCCAATGAACGTTAAGCACACGAATCAGCAGAAAAACAACACTAAAAAATAGCCAAAACAACAAATAAAAATATATTTGTATGTATCTATGTATTTACGAATATGGCCACAATGTTGTTTATTTGTACAAATCGCTGAATGTCTTCAATCACATGCAAAGTGCATGTGAGTTGATGTGTCTTTTCTGATTAAGGTATATTTTTTTAAATCTTATTCAGGTCAAACGGAAATGTAGAACTCTGTTGTTTAGTCAAAGGACCAAGTTTAGCAGTTCGATTTAGGGTGAATGATTGAATCAATCTGGAATTTCGCTTCAGTCTCATTCTCGCTCATTTAGTTCGTGAGTCCACAGATCTTATAAAAAAAACGAAAACATTGTCATGCCCCAAAAAATTCTGATATCCAATTTTGTGGCGAATAATATTAATTTTTACACATAAATAATCTTAAAAAAAATATTGGCTTTTATTAAATGTTTTATCTGCCACAAAAAGAATTCACTACTTGCAAGCAGTATATTTCCGCATGACGCTGCAAGAGCGTACATACTACTGTGGGCAAAAAGTACCGGGAATTTTAAATTTAAAAATTTTGGGATTCCAATCGGAAAAAATGTTTGTACTTTTAGGTTGGCACTACTATCGTTAACATCTGTGCAAAATTATACGTTAAAATATTCATTAGTGTTTAAGTTACGATTAGTTTTGTACGACGCCAAATGTGCATTTGGCGATTTTTGTGCCAAAAAACGGTCAATTTCATCGAAAAAAGCTCCGCGTGGAAGTGTGTGAAACAATGTTTTCTGACTATCAGGATATTATAAAACGCATTATTACGGGCGATGAGACTTGGATCTACGCTTACGACATGGAAACTACCGATCAATCGAGCGAATATCGGCAAAAGGTGGGCCGAGACCGAAAAAATCGCGTCAAATTCGCTCAAAAATCAAGGTCATGTTGACAGTTTTTTTGGATTATCGTGTTGTAGTTCATTATGAATTCCTTCCGACCGACCAAACTGTTAACAAGGAATATTTTTTGAGCGATATGCGTCGTTTGCGCGAAGCTATGCGTAAAAAGAGGCCAGAACTATGGGCTGACAACTCATGGTTCTTGCAACATGATAATGCGCCCTCTCATACTGCCCCTGTTCTATGTGTTCTAACTCGACCAAAATTGTCCCGCAGCTACTTTTTTCGCCTGATTTATCTTTGTGTGACTTCTGGCTATTTTCTAAGCTCAAAAGACCTCTCCGAGGACATCGCTTCGGGTCGATTGAGGAGATTCAATCAAAATCGCCAAATGCACATTTGGCGTCGTACAAAACTAATCGTAACTTATTCACTAATGAATATTTTAACGCATAATTTTGCACAGATGTTAACGATAGTAGTGCCAACCTAAAAGTACAAACATTTTTTCCGATTGGAATCCCAAAATTTTTTAAATTTAAAATTCCCGGTACTTTTTGCCCACAGTAGTACATATGTACATACAGTAGAGTAAAAGGTATATTCAGTTTACAGGTAATATCTTGCTTAAACAAATTTTCACAGACATGTGTTATATGTCAAAATGCGCGGAATTAAAATATTTATAACATATTTAAAAGGGATTTAAAACGTAGGTTTTTCTTAAATCGACAAAGAAATGTTTTTCACCTGTAGCTTTTTACCTATGTTCTCTAGAAAAAATTTACCTTTTCAACGATATATAGATCATATCTGTAGCTTCCATCGTTGAAATATTATGGGGGTGTCAATTTTAGCGGGCTTTAGCGATTTCCCGCTAAACTAGAAAGTTTTCGAAAAAGTTGTAGAACAAAAGTTTATAGATTTCTGATCGGGACCAAGTCCTCATTGAAACTATAAAGCTATATCAACGATTTCATACCAACAGACAATCAAACAAACCGACTGTCTTTTCATCTCATTTTCGAAAGGACACTCAAAAGTTGTAAGTTAGTTATTTTTTGAGCCAATGTTCAGATCTGGATGGTCGAGGTGTCATTCGACGCAACTTTTTCATACGAATAGTAAAAAAGATGTCAAAAGGCTCCAATCGTTTAAATTTTGCCCCTCCTACTAACACCTGTTTATCTCGTTCATTCGTTCAGTTTTGTGCACCGTTGATTGATTTTATTTGGAGCAATTTGGTGAATTTTCTTAATAGGCGTTTCCTTCTTAATAATATTTAAATAATAATACATTTTATTATAATAGAAAACTTGCACTACCTGTTTAACTAAAAATTCTTTGTTATCTACTAAATATATATGTAGTTGTTGATGTGTGTATAATAAACAAGGATTAAACGAGATTAAATAGAGTGTGAAAATTTCCAACGTTGCTTCACACTCTCTTAACGCCCATTGACGCCCCCATAGCCACCCTTTTTTCCCCCTTTTTTTTTGCGAATTTTCATTTAATAAACATAAACAAATCGATACGCGTCACAACAACGCCAACAATGTCTGCGTGAGTCGTCCAAGCTGTGTATATACACTATATTGTATACTATGTGTATACTCTTATATACATACTATATTTTGGATGTACACATTCGCCGGCTGTCCCCTTTTAAAAGGGGGCTTCGTGCGTGGGGGTTGTTGTGGAGACTTGGCTGCCATGTTGAAAAGTTACGACGCAGAATTCCATGGAAATCCTTAAGCCAACGAGCAGCAATGCTCTTACTCTCTCTCTCTCTCTTTGTCTATGGCATGCTCTCGCATAATAAAACCCACGCTCCGAAATGCGTATCTACAACCCCAAGGCCAAACACAACCACAATAACCCCCCCCACCCCCATGTCCTTGATGTATCTGCCAGTCTGCGGTCGCATTTTTGTTGTGCTTCTGCACATTCATAACAAAAACAATTTGGAAAATTTAAGGTCAGAGCGACGAAGATGTTATATCCTTCCACACAATGCTAAGCTTAGACTTGTTCTAAAAATAACTCAACGAATAGAGTTTATTAATATGCTGGAAAAGTTAAATTGAGTAGTGATGCATTTTAGCATTCATAATATTTAGAAACCGTAAAAATGTACTCATCTACTATTTAAATGACCATCACATACATATACAGTTTGTCAACTAATTCTTTGCACTCCCTTAAAAATGTAATACTTTGACTTTAAATAAGAAAATAATAGCTTATTATATATGTATATTTGGAAAGGTCGTTTAAATTCCGATTGAATGACACAAAACTTTCCTTAACCCATTAAGTACCCTTCGAAAAATTCAAACTTATGTAAGTCACTTTTCAAAACTTTTTTCCTCGATTTTTTACAAAAAATATTTTGATGCAAAAAAATTCTTGGAACAATTCTAAGAGTAACTGCAAAAGAAAATTTTTGTATTTTTGTAGTATTTTTGATAATATTTCGAAAATCCTAAAAATTACCATTATAACCTATTTTTCCTCATTTTCATGCAAAAAGTGCCTTTCTTGAAGTTTTCAAAAAATTTAAAAAAATACTTGCAAAAATATTTTTAAAAATTTTCTTTTGCTTAGAATTGTTCCAAAAATTTTTTTGCATCAAAATATTTATTTTAAAAAATCGAGGAAAAAAGTTGAAAAAGTTGACTTTTGCAAAAATTCAAAATATTCCATGGGTACTCAATGGGTTAAGGAAATTGTTGCATCATTCGAACGAAAATTAAATGACCTTTCCAAATATATATATTAAGCTATTATTATCTTATTTAAACTCAAAATATTACATTTTTAAGGGAGTGCAAAGAATTTGTTACAAACTGTATGTAAATGCTGCAAAGTTGCTGCTGAAAAATGTACTCTGAATAATGAACCATTTAAAAATGGAAACTTTGCTGAAGATGTACCAAATAAGGCAACTCTGGTTAATAGACCAATTAGTCGATAGTTTGAACCAGTTAAAAAGTTCCTTAAAAAAAAATGCATTAATGCATTGCTTTTATACTTATTTCTCTGAAAAATGTACCTGAATAATGTACCATTTAAAAATGGAAACTTTGCTGAAGGTGTACCAAATAAGGCAACTCTGGTTGGTAGACCGATTAATCGATAATTTGAAGCAATTAAAAAGTTACTTAAAAATACACAGACCTTTTTTTAATTATGTTCTATTCTGTGGCGCTTCAAATGCTTTGCATTAATTATAATGACAGCGCGCCAGAGCATGAGAGAATACACAAGTAGGCGACAGGCGTACGTACTGGTGGGAGTGGCATTCATAATATTTAGAAACCGTAAAAATGTACTCATCTACTATTTAAATGACCATCACATACATATACAGTTTGTCAACTAATTCTTTGCACTCCCTTAAAAATGTAATACTTTGACTTTAAATAAGAAAATAATAGCTTATTATATATGTATATTTGGAAAGGTCGTTTAAATTCCGATTGAATGACACAAAACTTTCCTTAACCCATTAAGTACCCTTCGAAAAATTCAAACTTATGTAAGTCACTTTTCAAAACTTTTTTCCTCGATTTTTTACAAAAAATATTTTGATGCAAAAAAATTCTTGGAACAATTTTAAGAGTAACTGCAAAAGAAAATTTTTGTATTTTTGTAGTATTTTTGATAATATTTCGAAAATCCTAAAAATTACCATTATAACCTATTTTTCCTCATTTTCATGCAAAAAGTGCCTTTCTTGAAGTTTTCAAAAAATTTAAAAAAATACTTGCAAAAATATTTTTAAAAATTTTCTTTTGCTTAGAATTGTTCCAAAAATTTTTTTGCATCAAAATATTTATTTTAAAAAATCGAGGAAAAAAGTTGAAAAAGTTGACTTTTGCAAAAATTCAAAATATTCCATGGGTACTCAATGGGTTAAGGAAATTGTTGCATCATTCGAACGAAAATTAAATGACCTTTCCAAATATATATATTAAGCTATTATTATCTTATTTAAACTCAAAATATTACATTTTTAAGGGAGTGCAAAGAATTTGTTACAAACTGTATGTAAATGCTGCAAAGTTGCTGCTGAAAAATGTACTCTGAATAATGAACCATTTAAAAATGGAAACTTTGCTGAAGATGTACCAAATAAGGCAACTCTGGTTAATAGACCAATTAGTCGATAGTTTGAACCAGTTAAAAAGTTCCTTAAAAAAAAATGCATTAATGCATTGCTTTTATACTTATTTCTCTGAAAAATGTACCTGAATAATGTACCATTTAAAAATGGAAACTTTGCTGAAGGTGTACCAAATAAGGCAACTCTGGTTGGTAGACCGATTAATCGATAATTTGAAGCAATTAAAAAGTTACTTAAAAATACACAGACCTTTTTTTAATTATGTTCTATTCTGTGGCGCTTCAAATGCTTTGCATTAATTATAATGACAGCGCGCCAGAGCATGAGAGAATACACAAGTAGGCGACAGGCGTACGTACTGGTGGGAGTGGCAGCGCCCACAAGTAGGCAACAAACTCCAACTTTCGAAGGTGCCACGATGTTTCGGACTGCCTTGAACTCGACGATGCCTCGCAAAAGGAAAGTGAAAGTCGTTGGATGGTTGAGCGAAAAAAAATGTAGGAAGGAAACCGGTGCTTGTCACCATGAAATGGTAACGCCCACGCGTCCCTCTACGTAGGCGTTGGTATTTGGTGTTGTTTAGTAAATACTCGAAGGATACCGGCGCCCACGTCCTTGACAATCATTTACCACACTCTGCCACATGAATCCTTGATGTGGGCGTGTGTGCTTATGTATAAATGTGTGTATGTATTTGACATCCTTGGCATTTCGACGAGTATGTTCAGGAACCGACTATTCCCGATGCTGGTTCCCGAGCATACATACGACTATGTACAAGGTATTTACTTATTCCTGCCATGTTACACGTTTTGTTGTTGTTGTTATCGTTTTTTGTTTTGCTGTGTCGCAATTTGCCATTCAAGGACATGTCTCTGATTTTCTGCAACAACTGCCATGCAAAAATTTTCCATGCGTCAGTTCGATTGTCCTCAAACGCCAACACAACTGAATTTCCCTGTAAATCCGGGGGAATGTGGGAAATTGGATTTTTATTATTAGTAAGAAAATAACTGTTTAATAGCAGCAGAATAAAATTAACAAATAAAAACCGATAGACGAAGCTTTTCATCTTAATAAATTAATCGAAATCATGCTAAATTGTTATCGCTTTTGTTTCATCAGCAGTTTTGGTACTTACATAAATAATGAAATTACGTTTTTTATAGGGCAAATTGCATCATCCGATGTTAAGGAACCATTAAAAAAAAAGAGCTAAACCAAAAACTAAGTTACATTGCAATTTTACAAAACATACAGTCAGTAAAACAATTGTTTTGACAAAGAAAAATATTCAGTTAATTTTGTCTCTTCTTTTTTGCTTGTTCTAAGAACCGTAAGGAACTAAAGAAATCGAAATTTTAATCAGTGTCAAAACAATTAATTGACCAACTGTACATAAATATCTACTCTTGTTGTGCGCATGCCTTTTGTTATTATTTTTCCGATTAATATAAACAAACCAATAAAGAATTGAAAACGCAACGTCAGCGGTTTTTTTTTGTTTTGAATGCGCGCATTTTCGCTTGCATCGTTTTCCTTTCTTTCTTACATGTAAATATAACGAATTCGCTATTATAGTATATTTTCAATGCTGCAAAAAAATCAAAATACAAATCAAATTGCCAGACAATTTCATAACAGAAATTTGCATTAAAAATAAGAACAAACAGCACAAATAACAATGACAACAACAATGCGCAAAGAAAATGAAAACAAGCTGACTGGTCCGAAGTAAACAACAAAGGTGACGTCAAAAACGGGTGGGCAGCAAAAACATATGTATGTTTGTACAAGTATGTACATAATACATAAAGAGAGAATGAGAAAGAGCAAGAGCGGAACTTTGTAAGTGAATCTATTTATTAATCAAATGGAAAATAAAACATAAACTCTTAAAGCAAAGCGAGCAACAAATGCGAAAGGGAAAGAATAAAATCAAAACAACAACAAACGTAAAAGACTGTACCGCAGCAGCGACAGCGCCGCTGCTATCCCACTGCCGCGTGCCCCCAGCGCCGGCATTTAAGAAACCAAATGGGAAGAATCGAAGTGAAAGAAGCAACAGACGAAGAGACAACGACAATGCCTCTTTATCTGCGTATGTATGCATGTGTGTGTATGTGGGTGAGCGACATGCGCTCTCTGTGTTACTCTCTCTTGAAACGCTGCGCGCCTGCACAGCTGAACAATCAAAACAAAATCAGCAAGCGCGGGAGCTTTCACTAGCTTGGCATGAATTTTGTCGCTGAGCTTTTGAAACTTTTGTGAACAATCGGTCAAGAACGTTTGAGAAGCGCGGACACGGAACGCATCACAGCACATTTGTTGTGTGTATTAGTGTGTAAAGAAACACACAGCACATAGAGCAGAGTGCGATAATCAAAATAAAACACCAGAAACTAATTTTTTTGTCGTTGTACATGACAAAACACCGAAATCAAAGTAAATTATTGTAAAACTATATGTATGTATACAAAACAATTGCTTTAAAAGTAGCTGTAGTTGTGCCCATAATTCAATTAGCGAGTAATTAAAACAATTCATCAAATCGCGCGCGATTACAAAAACGCAAACAAAACGCGCTTCGATCATACGAGTTTGAGTAAATTAACTTGGGTTCACCCATACACACACACACACACACATGCACATGCATATTTAAACAAACTCGCTTTGGCGACGCGCGAACTAGTTTCAAGTCAGCAAAATATATTTACTCAATCAAAAATAAAACGAGCAAGGCATGAAAATAATCAGTAGATTTGCATAAATAAATGAAGCAACAAACAAAAATAAAAACGCTGCCAAATTTGATGAGTGCTGGAATTTAACTACAAAAATATTCTTACGTCGACGTCGACGCCGACCAGTGATGCCAAATTGGCATTTTTTCTGATAGATTTGTCTGATTTTTAACTGCTTCAGCCGAGAAAAATCTCAAACAGCATCTATCCAAAAATCTGGCCTTTTTTAGTGTCAATTGATCATGTTAGTATTTTTTAAATTTCTTTTATGTTCCTTCAAATTGATCATCTAAAAATAAAGTGGCATCCCTTTTTGTATGTTGATTTCGATATTTTTTGCAATCGAAAGTTGAGCAAAGCGCGGTTGCTTGCTCATAATTGTGAGAAAATGCCCAAAGAAACTTATAAGTAAAAAAATATCGAGACTCTGCCGGCAATAACCCTTTTTCAGAGCTGGTTTCTTTCGCTCTGACTCTTTTATCGTTGCCTTGGTCAAACGCTGAGGGTGTTTAGTCAAGTTAGTTTGATTAAAACTAAGCTAAGGAACCGTCTTGAAATAGAGACGTTAAATGCTATTTTAACAATTAGGTTAATAAATATATATATTATATTATTTAATTTTTCAATTATATGCATATGTATTAGGTGTCCCTTATTTGTCAAAGTCAATATTTTTAAACGCATACGGGCTAGTTCTGTCTCATTAGGTCCCAAAGTACTCAGAAATAAATTCTCACCTCAATCGGAGAATGCTAACCCGTGCCGACTTGGATCGAAAAATTTCAAAATTATATGGGACAAAAAAATTTTTTTTTTTTTTAATTTTTTTTTTATTTTGTTCATTAGGTCCAAAGACTCAAAACCAAGTTTTCATTGATCGGAGTACGAGAACCCATTCAAATTTGCATCGAAACATGAAAAACAGTGTTTTAACACTGATTATACATTTTTCGATGATTTTTCATGTTTTAAAGCAAATTTGAATGGGTTATCGTACTCCGAACAAGGTGAAAACTTGGTTTTGAGTTCTTTAGGACCTAATGAACAAAATAAAAAAAAATTAAAAAAAAAAAAAATTTTTTTGTCCCATATAATTTTGAAATTTTCCGATCCAAGTCGGCACGGGTTATCGTACTCCGATTGAGATGAAAATTTATTTCTGAGTGCTTTAGGACCTAATGAACAGAACTAGCCCGTATGCGTTTAAAAATATTGACTTTGACCAAATAAGGGACACCCTAATATGCATATTTTATCTTCTGCAGATTCGGGCTGCGTCGACACAAATCGTGTTGCTATTCGTACAACTTGCCTGACAAATACGTTAAGCTTATAGGAACCATGGCGACGTACAATGCCAACAAAGAATATGAAGACGAAAAAATCATTGAAGGGGCCTTAAAACAATTAAATTAAATAAAAAAAGGAATAAACAAAATTTGGCCTATTTTCTGTCTTATTTTTTAGTTTTTTAGCCTTTTTTCCCTTTCTTTTTTGGTCGTTTTGTCATATTTTTTCAGAAAATGTTTGGCATCACTGACGCCGACGCGACGCGACGTTCGCTTACCCTCTCACACTCACGTGTATGCAGAGAGCGGGCATAGTAGAGCGAGCTTTACTTTTGCTCTCGACTTTCCTGTTCATGCTTTGATCAGTTGTTCGCAACACGCTCAGCTGCTCGGTCGAAATCACCGCAAAATTGACAGCAACAGAAAAATAGCAAACGATAACAAAAGTCCAACAAAGCTTTCAAAGTTGTTGTAAATTTTTGCCCTAACTATAACAATATTTTACGATATATTGGAATTTAACGTGTGCCATCGAGTGTCATTGTTTTCTAATATCCCAAATACATATGTATGCATAGAGGGAGCTTTTCAATGTCAAACTTCAAGTCTTACGTCAACAACAATTACTATATGTATGCATGTATTATTAAAAGTACATGCATATAACAGTTCAGTTCTTCGAGCTTATGTTTCTCTCTGGTGACACAGGCTGATAAGATTCGCGAGTGCGTATGTGTGTGTGTGTGTGTATGTCTAACATATATAAAAATATAATTCAACTTATCAAATTTGATACAAAGTGTGGAATTTCTTAATGTTATTATGTGTGCTGTGCTCCTTATAGTAAATATTATACATAAATACTATTTCTGTTTTAATCGCCACATGTGTGACCCAATTTAAAAATCCAACCAACAAAAAGCGTGACCAACAACAACAATAAAATACACGATTTACATATAACAACAACAACAAAAAGAAGAATAACTTCCTTCCCTCATTTCGCGTGCCCATGCATATAATTAAATTAATTAATGGATGAAAACATATACAATAACAATTCATCCATAAGTACGAGAAATGTTTAAATAAACACATAAAGTTGAATTCTTCAACAATTTCAATATTTTATTGCTTGAGCAACGTATACGGAAATCAACAAATTTACCTTATAGACGACGATTTTCAACTTTATCCCTCAACTGGAATTGTTTATACTTATAGTACATCATTTTTTACTACACGGTGCAGTCAAATAAGGTTTGTATTTAACATTTTTTAAAGTCAGACCATGACAAAATAAATAAATTGGGCTTACATTTTTAGTATGCTATCAAATTGAATTTTTTATTGATAGAGCTTTATGTTAACTTATGCATATTGATGATATAGAAAGTTAAATGAGATCAGCTACTTATAATTTCAGATTAATATAAAAGCCCTAAAAAAACACATCCAACAAGACTTTAAACAGATTTACATAAAAGTACATGAATCATTTTTTTTTTTTTGATAGTTTCTTGTTTTCGATAATTAGCTTACGATTCCATTCTCAAATTCTTAGACTTGTCAAATTCGGTTATTTATGCGCCCAAGGCAATTAAAATGTCAACTCATTCCAGATACTTACACACACTCACAATATTCTCAAAATTCAGATTTGTAATCCAAATCGAAATTGTGAAATAAGAAACGTTGCAACAAAGCCGAGCTATAAAAATGCTCGGATTCGGATTTGTTTATGTATATTGAGCCATAAATTGGAGCACAAAACTTGATAACTTCCTGTGTATGCGTCTGACAAAGGAAAGCCGAAAAAAAAAGAAAAAAACATAAAAATTATACTTATAATTCCTCAACTGGAACCTAAATCAGTTAAAATGTTCAAATCTTTGGATTAAACGAATACCATTTACAAATGTACATATTTGATATTTGTAGAGGTTTTTGTGAATCTTTTTTTGTTGCCATTTGTGCAAATAATCAAAAGGCGAACACAATAAAATTTTGTGTTTGCAAACGAACACAAAAAAAAGGCGACCTAAAATTAAATTAAATTTGAAATTGATTTCAATTTGAATTTGAAATTGAAATTTAGCGCTCTGCTCTGCGGTCGCTTTCAGAGTTCAGTGTCAGTGAGCGAATACTCAACTCAAGGCCGATTCGATCGACTCTCGGACTCGACGCACACACACACACACACATCCCAAAACCCAATTGAGTGGAATGCTTAAAGTGTCCATATGTTGGACAAACAGCAATAGATGGAACCACATTTACCCCCAACCCCACTCACACACAAATATAGTTGTCATTTAGTTTATTTAAACCCAAATAAATGTTTACAGAGTCGTCTCTTAATAAGCCACGTTTTGTTAGGCGCCGTTTTGCACCCTCTCTCTCTCTCTCTCTGTTGGGGTTTAACTGAATCTCCTGCTGTTCAACTAATTGACTTAACCACTTGACGCAGTCTACTCGAAGTTGGATGTTGTATGTAAGACACATATATCATTAGCTACAGCTTAAATACATCAATGACTCAACAGTTGAGCGCACGATAAGCAGCCAGCACAATACTGCAGCAATTATACGCCAAAATAATAAAAACAAAACAAAACAAAACAGGCGTCTAGTTAAATACACATGCAAATACGTGATAGCAAGTAAATGCAGCAGGTGCTTATAACTGTTGACTTTGCTTGATAAATTTATGACTGATGATCCCTAAATCAACGGCATATTGGCAAATTGTGGTCAATGCTTCCGCTGAAACAATGGAAGTGATTAAAACTAAAATATGATGGTAATACCTTATGGCTTAGCATTCACTGGAATTTCATTCAACAAATAAAATAAAATTTGAAATTCCTAAGAATAAAATATCAAAAAATTAAGAGGAAACAAGAATAAAGGTTGTTTTAATACCCTAGCACTATAGATATAAAAAGTTAGGCAACTATTTGTAAAACAAAGGAACTATTTGTAAAACAAAGAAATTTTTTATAATATAGTAAAATTTTTAAAAAATTAAAAATTTATACTGAAAAATATATTGAAAATGATAAGTAAGAAAAATTGAGGTTGTAAATAAATAAATAATTACAATTGTAAGTAGTTCATTGTTCTACTACAGTTCTGTAATAATAAGCTTGAGAAATGCATAATATAAGTTCCTGTTTCATTGATGAAACGATGATTGTATTTCTCGCAGCTATTGCAATTCTCTTTAATATTTCATCAGTCGATTGAGTGCAAATTAATTGTATATGTATGTATGTAGTTAAAATGCACACATCACTCGATTTATTTAACAAATTTCAATACAAGTAAGTAGTATGTATGGCAAATGGATACGAATGTCATATATATTCTAAGTAGATACTATATACTCTACGGTCATTGATCTGTCGGCCTTCAACTTTCTTTATTGTGGGGCTGTTGTTTGTGGTGTTATGGTCTACGGATGCGGCCATTAAGCAAACTTGTTTGCTTTTCTTTTAAATTTCTTAAAATGTATAAAAATGTATGTTATACTATATATCTGTCTTATTGTGCTGACTGTATCTGAATGTTGTGACTGTGCAATTAACGAACAGGCGAAACAAGATATAGGTATTTTCAGGGTATAGCGTAGTCGATATTATCTTTTTATACATACAGATGTACATCACTCGAGGCAAAACCCTTTTATCACAATTCCTAGAAGACAATTATTTGTTTAAATTCCGCTTTTATTTTCATTTCGTTCGACGAGCTGATAAAAATGGCTATCCAAAAACAATCGGGGAATATTTACTCTCGACTGTTATTTGTATTTACTTTTGGCAAACATTTCAGAAAGTCTGAGTAAAAAGTGTTTCATGTGGGCGTGTGAGAAGCTTAGCCGCAATCTGCATTTCCAGTTGTCGATAAAAGATACAATTGTATCTTTTGTGATAATTTCGCTTATACATTTCGTAAATATTATATTCGCGTTCTGGGAATTGTTGGAAATATGCAATGTGCTTGACCTAATGCTTGTGGCGGCTTATCAGTTATCAGCTTTCAGTTGCCATCGTCACTGGCACGCGGCTGGACGCTGATAAGACGGACGGACGGACGGAAAGTTGAGTCTGTAAAAGGCGTCTGCTGATACGAGACTCACGTGTTCCTGCAATGTATCCGATTAAATCAAAAGTTATAGTCATTAACAAAGTCTGTCTCAATTTCAGGTTACATAAGGTCTTTTAGCTTTTGGGATTTCAGTATTTAGTATTTGTCTAACATTTCAGCTGAACTGTGCTAATTTTACTAAATGTGTGTGTATGTACTTGTATTGTGCACAAATATGTTACTAAATCAATATAAATTGATTTAAATTATTTATCTATTAGCAAAACAGCAAGAAATCAATTTGTTTGCTGGCTCTTCCATTTATACCCTGTATCATTTCAAGTTAGCGGCTATTATAAACTATAGTCGTAACTATAAATTATGTAAAATTTATATTTTTGAGCTTTATAATTTTCGATGGGATTAAGCATTTATTAAAATACAAATATAGATTTTACAGCTGTGTACAGGGCAACTAAATGTCGAGCCTTTATAGTTTACAAAACTCACATTGCTATTGATTAGTGAGGAAATCGAAATGAAATCAACACGAAAGTGCAAAGTGTATAAAGTACAAACAAATACAGTCGAACTTCCCTAACTCGAACTTCCCTAACTCGAACCAAATCGAGTGGCAATACTAGGCAAATTTCATACAATTCTACTTCCCTAACTCGAAGTCTCCCTAACTCGAACCTTTTTTCGTGGATAATGGTGATTCGAGTTAGGGAAGTTCGACTGTACATACAATATTTTGAGAGATGTGCGAATTTTCTAAGCGATTCTCAAAGTTAGGAAAGTAATTTCGCATGCTTAGTTCGTTGATCTTTTTATTTTTTTTTTAAACTCATATTTAAAAATATTCCATTCTAATCGCATTCTTTAGTTGCGTTTATCTCGCTGACAAGTTATTCTCAATTTTTTTATAAGCTTTTTGATAATAAAATGGAAACCAGTTCTAAATAAAAGCGCCCCCGCATTCCTTTTGGGTTTATTTTTACTTGGGGACCTCCGAAATTGGCGCCCTAAAAACGCGAACTAAAAATAAATCACAAGTCAGTTGCCTGTCGTGTGGGCGGGGAAAGGAACTTGCACTTGACGGTAAATGTGGCTACCTCAACATAGAATTCTTTGCGTGTGTGTGTGTGTGTGTGTTTGTGTGCACGAAATTAAAGCAAACCAAAGGCAAGCAGACAAAGCAATGGTGACTTGCATAATTATATAAACAAAGAAAAGAAATACACTGCTGTAGAGAGTGATAAAGAGAGAGAGAGAGCGAGAGTGCATGCGAATGAAATCAAACAAAAATTGCATGCATTTCGAACATGTGACACTTGTGACGCCAGCAAAGATTTTGTTATTGTTTTTTAAAAGTTTTGTGTACCAACGGTTAACGGTGCAGGCGTGGGGCAGAGAAAAAAAGAGAGCAGGAGAGAGGTTTAAGTTAATCAGTTAGTGAGTAAAATAGAACGGAAGCGGTGAATGTACTGTTGAAATAGCGAGCTTTCTTTTGGTCGAGTCTTTTTTTAATCATTATCTCTGTATTTATTGTTTTTGAAAAAGGTAAATCCAACCCGCTATTTATTAAGCCACTTCAAATGTCCTATTTTTTTATGAAGTGGAAATTTCCCAAAATGAGAACCATGGTATATTGGAAAATACCCAAATATCCTTTGTCCAATAATCAAAAGACAAAGGAACTAATTGGAATTTTTACTGTTCCCATGTGTGTTTCTACATGCATGTGAATGCTTGTGTGTAAAACAACAGCGGAATCATCTAGTACATATTCTGGTGAAATGTAAAAGCTTCTTTCTAAGAGTTGCTCATTTGTTATTGTAATATATATTTTATTTACTCACAAAAAAAACCCGTCTAGCACCAGTCAAAGCGACCGAAAAGCTTTAGATTATTTACTATATATACACGCATACATGCATACACGTTTGTATACACACTCGAGCGCACGAATATGGCGACAAAAGCAAACAGTCGAAAAACATATGTTGCTCAGAGCGCAAATGTCAGGCGTGCTCGACGAGCAGAGAGAGAGGAGACGCCGAGCGAGAAAACACAAACAACCCACGTTCTCTGAAAGCTTTTTACAATCGTCGAGTTTTGTTTACAACTCGTCGTCGCTTTGTGTTGGTGTGCGAGTGTAAAACAAAAGCAACACAGCGATAAATTATAAATTCAAAACAAAATATAAAAAATAAACAGTTTTGACCTTGAGTTTGGTTAATAACTGTGCTCCAAG
>JBAMBJ010001530.1:0-82991 GCA_037043495.1 Drosophila recens
ACAAACGCCAAACTGCATAAAAAGAAAATTACAAACAATGAGTAGTGAAAAGGCTGAAAAAGCCAAAGTAAGTGCACAAATAAAGCATGTACCCAAGGATGCCCAGGTTATCATGTCCATACTCAAGGAGCTCAACATCCAGGAGTATGAGCCTCGCGTCGTTAACCAAATGCTCGAATTTACATTTCGTAAGTACTCAACAAATGCAACTATAAATAACATGTTTAATGTTATTATTATTGTTGTTGCTCAGGCTATGTGACCTGCATACTGGATGATGCAAAAGTATACGCAAATCATGCGCGCAAGAAAACCATCGACCTGGACGATGTCAGGCTGGCCACAGAGATGACACTGGACAAGAGTTTCACGGGGCCGCCATCCCGTCATGTGCTCGCCAAGATGGCCGAGCTGCGCAATGCGATGCCACTGCCGCCCATCAAGCCCCATTGCGGTCTCAGATTGCCGCCGGATCGTTATTGCCTAACGGGTGTCAACTACAAATTGCGCGCCACAAATCAGCCCAAAAAGATGACCAAGTCGGCGCTGGAAGGACGCACTGTCAAAACGGTTGTGAAGCCCGTCTCGAGCGCCAATGGACCGAAGCGAGCACATTCTATTGTGTCCAAGCAACAGGTGGTCACCATACCGAAGCCCGTCATAAAATTTACGACCACAACGAAAACCGTTTCGGCCATGGAGGTGAAGAACGAACCGAACTCCAGTGACATGAAAATGGAGGTGGATAGCGATGCGGCGGCCGTTGGCAGCATCGCTGGCAGCGGGGTGGCTGTAAAGCGGGAACGTGACGAGGAGGAATTTGAATTCACAGCGAATTAGATTTAAGCACACACATGAATACAATGCATTCATATAAACCAGGGACCGCAAATAATAGTTATGAGAAACTGGATAAACTTTTATTTTCAATTTTTATTTAAAAATTATAGAATAAAAGTTATTTTTCAATTTTTTTTATAAAAATTAAAAATAAAAGTTATTTTTCAATTTTTATAATAAAAATGGAAAATAAAAATTATTTTTCAATTTTTATTTTAGCAATTGAAAATAAAAGTTATTTTTCAATTTTTATTATGAAAATTGAAAATAAAAATTATTTTTCAATTTTTATTATAAAAGTTGAAAATAAGAATTATTCTTCAATTTTAATTATAAAAGTTGAAAAATAAAAATTGAGTGCAAATGTCTTTTGAACTGGAAGTTGTATTTCATACGCAAGGGAGTGGTGAGGGGTGGTAAGGTAACGTTGCTCCGACTCTCCTTGGCTATGACTTTGTATTTACTTGTCACTGTTGGAAATACGCCTTCCAATTCAAAAAACATTTACAGTCAATTTTTATTTTTCAACTTTTATAATAAAAATCACTGCGGACGGCAGTCCGCGCTAGTGACGAAAGCAGCACGAAGGGTGCGAAGGCGACTAGCATATATACACAGGAAGAATGGAAAATTTGCTATGACTGTCCGATCAGGTCGAGTTATATACCGATCGAAAGGTGTTAACTTAACTTACAATTGTGCATACTAAGACTTTTGGAAACTCACCTGGTTCGTGAGATAAACAGGTGTAAGTGGGAGGGGCAAATTTTAAATGATTGGAGCTAATGGGGCCGTTGGAGCCTTTCTGATTTTTTTTTTAATTTTTAACTATTTTAATCAAAAATACGCGTCGAATGACACCTCGATCATCAAAATCGGACCACTGGTTCAAAAAATAATTAATTTTGAAATTTTTAGGGGCCTTCCGAAAATGAGATGAAAAGTCAGTTTGTCTGTTTGTTTGTTTGTCTGTTTGTTAGTATCAAAGCGTTGATTTAGCTTAAAAGTTTGAATGAGGACTTGTTCCCGATCAAAAATCTAGAAACGTTTGTTCTACGACTTTTTCGAAAAAAAGCTAGTTTAGCGGGAAATCGCTAAAAACCGCTAAAATTAAAACCCTTATAGCAGTCAAACGATAAAAGCTACAGATGCGATCTATATATCGTTGAAAAGGTATTTTGAAGGGCTGTTATGTATACCTTTAAACTTTTTTTCTAAAGTACACAGGTAAATTTCTACAGGTGAAATAAGGTATTTTTTTCCACATTTTGGCGATTTAAGAAAAATCTACACATGAGATCACTTTAAAATATGTTATATGTTATAGGCAATTTGATTCCGCGTTTTTTGACATATAACACGTATCTGTCAAAATTCGTTTGGCCAAGATATTACCTATTAACTGAATATACCTTTTACCTTTACACTACTGCATGTACATATGCAGTATGTACACTGCTTGCAGCGTAATGCGGAAATAAACTGCTTGCAAGTGGGGAATTCTTTTTGCGGCAGATAAATCATTTTATAATCAAAAATATAAAATCGTTTGTTCTACTTTTTCGAAAAATCGCTAGTTTAGCGGGAAATCGCTAAGAACCGCTAAAATTTAAGCCCCCATAGCATCCAAATGATAGAAGCTACAGATGCGATCTATATGTCGTTGAAAAGGTATTTCGAAGAGCTCTTAGACATACCTTAAAAGTTTCTTTTTTAATTATAAGGGTAAACAGTTACAGGTTAAATAAGGTATTTTTTCCCACATTTTGACAATTTAAGAAAAATCTACACAACAAATCACATCAAATATTGCAATTTTAAAATTTCTGATGTCTTATTCAAAAATTTCTGATATCCCACAAAAAAAACCTCTTTACGAGGTAAAAGTCTAGTGACGAAAACATTTTCATGCCCCAAAATTTCTGATATCCAATTTTGTGACGAATAATATTAAGTTTTACACAAACTATTTTAAACAAAATTTTTGCATTCGGCACTGCCCAAAACAGTGAGTTTTGTTTGGTCTGAAGAATTGAGACATTTTAGTGCAATGTGCCGAGTGCCAAAATTTTGTTTAAAATAGTTTATGTGTAAAACTTAATATTATTCGTCACAAAATTGGATATCAGAAATTTTGGGGCATGATTGAAGAATAATTCTTACTCTCAACTTTTATAATAAAAATTGAAAAATAATTTTTATTTTCAATTTTTATAATAAAAATTGAAAAAAACCTTTTATATTCAATTGCTAAAATAAAAATTGAAAATAAGAGTTAAAATATAATTTTTAAATAAAAATTGAAATTTAAATATTATTTTATAATTTTTTTATTTAGATTGAAAAATAAGAGTTATCATTTAATTTATTGAATAAAAATCAACAAATAACTTTTATTTAATAATTTATATTTTAAAAATCATAATCGTTACGGTCCCTGATATAAACGTACATATATTCCGGAATATTTCAACTTGCATTATTATAGATTATGGGATTACAAATAGGTGGATGAGAATGTATGTGTACGAAGGATGCTTCATTTAAGCGCGAGTATAATGGCACAGCCTAGGTCCATAATTTGCAAATACTCGGAGCCGCCGTCCTGTAGCCGATAACAACACTCCTGCAATGAGCAAACAATTAGATTTAAAACGCTCCACTGTTCAGGTGAAACACTTACGCCCAACTTGTCGCATATGATGGCCTTTTGTTTGTCGGTTAGCGATCCGCAGCGCACAATGAACTCCACAAACTGCTCCATCATCTGGCCAACACTGTAGGCCGAGTAGCCGATCTCACGCACAAACTGCTCCAAACGCTCGTATTTGCCCGAGCGACAGACTTCGAGGTAGTCTTCCAAATAGTGCTCCGGAATGATGCCGGACATCTCGAGCAGATCGTCTGTGTTGATGGTGTGCTCGGCGCCCTTGAGACGATAGCATGACTGCAATGTGGTTATGGCACGTCTCATATCACCGCCCGATATCTTGACAATGGACTTGTACGCATCAGGATCGATTTGAACTCCCTCCAGCTCGCAAATATGCTGCAGACGTGCAATGATCTGTTGCTCGCCCAGCGCCTTGAAGCGAAACTTGGAGCAACGCGATGTTATGGGCACAATAATGCGCGACACATAATTGCAGATGAGACAGAATCTGGTGCTGCGGCATTCCTTCTCCATGGTGCGACGCAGGGCCGCTTGGGCTGCGTGTGTCATGGAGTCTGCCTCATCCAGCACAATGATCTTGAACGGCGGACATGGACGACCATCCGGACGCGTATTGCTCGCCGTCAGCTGGGCAAAGTTCTTGATCTTGGTGCGCACCACATTGATGCCGCGCTCGTCGGACGCATTCAGCTCGAGGATACGACTGCGATACATATCGCCAAATATTTGACGTGCCGCCGCCAGAATTGTACTCGTCTTGCCGGTTCCAGGTGGACCATAAAGCAGCATGTTGGGCAGATCAGCTCCTTCGACGCATTTGCGCAGCACAGCAACCACCTCCGACTGTTCCACGACATCGTCTACGCTTCGCGGCCGACTATATTAACATGTCAAACGAGTAATTGTTGTAGCATTAATATTAACCGAAATGTGCTTCATCGGCTGCAACTTACTATTTTTCTACCCAGGGAGCTGGGGGCTTGCGTCGTTCAACGGGCTCATTGCCAGCTGGCTTATCTGTGGTGTTGCTGCTAGCACTGGATTTGCCAGTTTTTAAAAATGCCTGCATTTTGTTAAATTTCTTAAATTGTTTTTAAAAGTTGCAATAAAAATTGGCGCGAATTCAACAGCTGAGTAAAATGTAGTGATGTGCAAAATATCGGAGCATAGACTCTAGTTTTGGAAAGGCGATGATTTCTGGCTTTAGCTCGATGTTATTGGATTTATTGAGGAAATTCAATTATTTTTAATTATAAAAAGGTTTCTTTAGAATAAAAAACTTATAAGTATACGTTACTCTTCGATTTTAGCTCAATGTTTAATTTTCCATTGATTCTTTTCCAATCCGATGTTAAATTAGATTTTCTTGTTGAGCCACGGTTGCCACTTAAAAATATCAGATTGAGCCAAAAAAAAACAAAAATGAGCCAAATTGACTAAAAAAGAGCCAAAATTTTTCTTTTGCAGTTCATTTAATTTTTGCATTTAATTTAATAAAAAATATTTCGTTCACAAACACTTAAAGCAATAACACATATTAAAATTTTCTTCTTAATTTTGTGAATATGTTATTAAGTAAAAATACATATTTATTTTTCAACCTAAAACTATACAAAATAACTGATACTGAGCTGATGAAAAAAGAGCCAAATCGAAAAATAAAGTGCCATTGCGCCAACAGGAAAAATAAGAGCCAGTTTTGGCGCAAAAACGCCAATTGTGACAACCGTGTGTTGAGCTTACATCCCTAGTGAAATGTTAATGTTAAATGAAGCAGTGTTGGTCAGCAGACATCTGAATGAACGAGCGAACTAGTTATATTTACACTAAAGTGGCTCTGTAAAGTAAGGGCTGCTGATATTTTTCAAAATTTTAATATCGTAATATTTTGATATGAAAATATTTTATTTGTTCTTGATATTTTTGACAAAAAAATATCGATGATATACATATCTGAGCGCGAGCTTAAATTGGCCGTTTTTCCACCCCAAGATTGTTGTGTTTCCACTAATGCTTACAATTTTTGTCAGAATACAATTTTGCCTCCTCGTTTCGTGAAAAAAAAGTAGCAGCAAAAATTACACAATTATATCATTATCGTTATTTATAATTATCGTATTAAAAAAATTAACTAAAAATATATTACCGCCAGAAAATATCTATCGATATATCAATATTATAGCGACAACCCTACTGTAAGTGTTGACAATCGTTAGATGATGATGTGGAATTTACAAATTGAATTGTTGCTTAAAATTGTTGCAGCGTTAAAACACACACAGCACAATGGACATAACGCAGCACTTTAAGGCTAGTGTCATGACGGTACGACTGCAGCGCAAGACTGAATTGGCGGCGGCAGCGAAAGCCAAGGCACAGGACAAACAACAACAGCGCTCGGCAGCCGCAAAACCCAACGCAGGCAGCAACGACTTTGCCAAACGGGCGAAGGATGTGTGCAACGACATTACCACGCTGCGTAATGTGTTGATAGAGAACCGGACGGCTTATATGCGCATTGGTCAGCACTTGAAGAGCGCCACCCACATGACGGACGCTCAGCGCGACTTTATAGATCGCGGAACGGAGAAATTCGTGACGTTGTGCACACAGCATCTGGCCAATATGCGTCGCGACTACAAGAGCGCCAAGCGGAAGCCCCAAGAGCGTCAGCATATAGAAGCAGTTATCGAGCTGCTGATCAGCTATCTGCACAGCGTCGAACAGATGTATTTGGATCAAAAGAAATATCGCGTACAGCACGAACTGGAGACATACAGACTGCTCAAACTGGCGGCCGATAAGAAGAAGATACCAGTGCGTCCGGCAGGTGCCACAAGCGGCAAGGTGGTCAAGCGTCAAACAAGCAATGATGACGAAAATAGCAACGAACTGACAACGTCTTTAGAGGATGTAGAGGAGGCCAATGATTGGAACAACGACAGTTGGGCCGACTGGGATGATGAGCAGCACAACAGCTCGAAGACAGCTGAACAACAGAGTCTGCGTAAACGCAATCGACGAGGTGAACAGAACAGCACAGACTCGTCGGCGAAAGTGGCACTTGACGAGGACATTCAGAAGACGGAGCTGCAGCTGGAGAATGATGAGGAGCCCTTGAGTGCCGAGGATATGCAGCTGTTTGAGGCCGAAAATGTGCACATCTACAATCTGCTCCAAGGCGTCTCTGAGGAAGTCGAGCAAATCGAAAAGAACGTCGTAGACATAGCACAACTACAAGATATATTTACGGAGAAGGTAAGCACATTACTTTCTGCCTATTCTGTGACTATTTACTTATCCTTTTAATTGATTTTGCAGGTGGCAATGCAACAACAAAACATTGACCGGATTGTGAGCGCTGTCATTGGCACCACGGAGAACGTCAAGGATGCCAATGAGCAAATTCGCCAGGCTACGCAGCGTAATGCCGGATTACGCGTCTGGTCATTGTTCTTTTTGTTGGTCATGTCGTTCTCATTGTTATTTCTCGACTGGTACTACGATTAAATTCAAGTTGAAACTCATTATTGTTCGTTATCGTACTAAAACACAATTTGTTTATTAATCATTTTCATATTTAAAAATAATAAAAAAAATTGTTTAAAACTATAAAAGCAACCGAAACTTAATAGCTAATTTCTAAATCAATTCATGTTTGCTCTGTGTGTTTTATGAGTCAAGCCTTAATCCCAAAGAAACTCAAATTGTCTAATTAAAAATAATTGGATTGTCGTACCCTAAAAACTTTCTTATAATCTATAAAATGTTGACTGATTTACAAATTGTGTAAAACGATAGTAAATGTATTAACAGCTTTTATGATATTCAATTAATGAATAAATATTCAAAGTTACAGCTAAACTTAAATATTCTAGATATTGCAGCAGTAATATTAAGTAATTGGTGTGTACATTTGAGTATCTCTTTGTTCTCTAAGTTTTAGTGTCGTGTATGTATGTGAAGCTTAATTCTTAATTTGTGCATTCAAATACAGTCTGCAACAATTTTCATGTGCTGAATTTTCTCTCTCTTTGTGTATATGTGTGTGTGTTTGTGTGTAAAAATGGAAGCCAACGCTACGTATAGCAGTTGAAATAGGAAGATGTCATCCCTGGATGGTTGTAAATAATATAATAAAGCGGCGCCAATTGTTATGGCGTATCAATAATCATCTCCAGCGATTGTGCCACACTGCTGCCCACCATCTCCATCTCCACGGATCCGGGACTCTCCTCATTGATGCTCACATTGCAATTGCTAAGCGGCGTCAACGGCAGCAATTCCTCGTTTGTTCCGGGCGTTGCGGGATTCTCCGTCTTAATGGACATCGGTGCAGTTGATTTATCATTCAGGAAGACACCCAGCGGCAAATGGGTGTTCATATGAGCTGCATATTAAAGTAAATCAATTAATTTATTGTTATTATTTCATTTGTATTGTATATAAATACACAATACGTGTGGAATTCTTAAGCTGGTGCAAGTGTTATGCATGCAATAAACATGCAGACAGACTTCCAATCAATTCAATCTAAATTTATAATCTTAAATTACTTAATTTAGCATTTAACTACATATGCGTATGAACACTACTTATGTTTAAATTCATTTTTTGCCAAATCTTTACCACGAAAACTCGTAAAATGTAGAAACGTTCGTGGACAATGTTCGCACTTGTAAAACAATTCACTGTTGTGGGTGCGTCGATGTTTTCGAAATTCTTTGATATGTGCGAAAGATTCGTCGCATTCTTCGCACTGGAAACCGCGCTCTGTAATAAGACAATTTGATGATAGCTTTGTATCTTGTATATGTTAAGTTTTTAACATGGAGTCAACAGCGAGTTAACAGTGAGACACAATGTGAATTGCAAGTTGGGAAGATAGAGTGATGCACCTCGCAGTGACAACTTTGTTAGGGTTTTCGGTTAGGTGTTTGAGGATCTGGGATGCTACATACACGAAGTGTGATTGAACACTAAAAATTACATGTGTTTAAGGGACACACAATCACCAAATCAGCTGTGAGCACGTCTTTGCTCCTGCTGCTTCCAAGGCTTTAGAATTTGTTTTAAATGTGCCTTCAGACCAGAAGTCGGCACGACCTTATCTATTGCAGTATTAACTGCGTCGCTGCTACGATATGTGTCTGTTAAGTCGCTGTTATGCCGCTGTTAAGGCGAATATGACTGTTTGGTGCCGACCACTGCTCCAGAGTTTGGAGTCTCTGGAGATCTCAAGCGAGCTTACGAAAACTAAATGCATGCAGTGGTTTTTCTGCAAAGAGTTGCACTGATGACCACTTATATCTTTTCATTTATTACTCATAATTTGAATTAATGATTATGTTGTAGGTGTTTTAGAAGGCTGCTGATTAAAAAATTCGAATGCTAATAAGTTCAACTTTTATATTAAATACATTTAAAAAATTAATTTAAAATGTATTTAAAATATTTTAACTTGAATAGAAAGTTCATTTAATTTAATTCAATTGAATTTAAATTTAGTGTTACAAGCGCCGACAATTTCTTTTGCAGTTTCTTTTAATTATTTTTAGATTTGTAAAATCATGTGTGATGGTTAATATAAATATTTGTTATAATTATGCCCCTTAACAAAAAAAAAATACATTCGGCTTGTTTATTTATAATATAATCAAGTTATCGTATATCCCATACTATTCAATCTAATATGTTAATTTTAATTTTATGCTTTTAAAATATTAACTATAGATTTCAAATAGAAATTACTTCTTAGAGTTAAGGTTATATGGAGTAGCATACTTTTAGGTGCGATTCAAGCAACTATTGGTTAGTTTAAGCGTCATCCTATGAAGCAGTGCTCTGCGAGGGTTGCTCGATAATTACTTAAAATGACTTGCGGTCAATCGACAGCGAATACAGTTTAATGTTTTACCTTTCGAGCAAACAATCACGTCTGTGTAGACTGTTAGCACAACAACAAAGATTATGTTTTGCGGTTATTAGTAATCAAATTTACAAGCTACATGGCCCTTAAGGGATACGATAACTACGATAACTATATATGGTATATTGGTTATTTGTATATTTTAGACTAAATAATAAAGCTTAGCTAGCATCCAACCGGCACCAACCCGGTTAGCCACCGCATCCGCATGCGTGCGAGCACCCAAAAACTTACCACCATGAAATTTAATGTGCGTCTTCAAGGCGCTCTCCGTACCAAATTGTTTACCGCACTCATCGCAGGTATGCGGCTTGATCAGCTCGTGTACGGTGAACTTGTGCATGGCCAGCTGCTTAAATTCGGGGAATCGCACCCAGCACTCATTGCACTCATACGGCCTGCCCTTCGGCTCGTGCGATTTCATGTGATTGTCCATGTCGGTGCGTTTCCTATAGCCCCGCTTACAGATCGCACACACCCACGGCATCGTGGTCTGCGAATCGTGGGCCAGCTGTTGATGCTTTCGCAGGGAAATGATATTCGTGAATGTCTTGTCGCAGAGAACACACTGATGGCTGCCACGGAGTTTGCTCATTTGCAGCGTCGCACTCGTCTCTATAGTTGACGACGATGGCGATGACGAAGGCGACGGCGATGCTGCTGCTGTCATAAGCATTGTTGCCGATGTTGCTGACGTGGCTGATGTTGTTGTTGTCGGCGTTGAAGTGCCATTGACTGTGCTACGCTTACGGAATTGCCGCAATGTTGCTGTTGTCGAGTCCGGCTCCGATTGCTCCGGCGATGGCAACGTGATGTGCGGCGTTGGCTGTGGCGATGGCGATGGCAGCGAGGCAATTGTTGATGGCGGTGTCAGCACATTTGGTGGTGACGGCAAATTGCTCAGCTCCTCGTAATGCTGCTGTCCCCTGCGATGATGATGTCCCGTTGCAGACGAACCTGCAGCAGAAGAAGAGAAGCGAATTTGCCTGTTAGCAAGTGTTGTGGCAAACAATTTTAGGTACTTACTACAGTCCTCACAGTCCGGGCAACAAAGTATGCGCGTCCTGCGTGCCTGCAACGTGCTCTTTGACGCTTCAACAGCTACGCATGCGCAGGCAAATTCAATTAAATAGAGAGGGAAATCAGAAATTAGTGAAACGAAATGGAAGTATCAATTGTTTCGTTCAGTAATATAGGGAATTGAGACAGATCTACAAGTTATGAGGTGTATTCCACTAATCTCTAAAAATTTGAATAACAATTACTCTCGAAAACTTATGGAGATTGTAGTAAAATATTGAGCCACAACTTATTTTCATATTTCACATGCATCATATACTGCCACCTTGTTGTAACATTTTCATTCTATTCGAAATCTTTGTTGGATTTTTCGTAATCAATATGAATAAATAAATTACATATTTATATAATAAATGAATTATTTACAAAAATTAATAATGCCAAAGAGAATTTCTGTAATGTCGGAGAATTAATTTTTTCTGACATATCTACGGAGTCACAAAAATTGGCTGTCATTAACTTATTTCAAATTTCAAAGTGGCTATTAATAAATGATATATTTTAGACAATTATAACTCTCTAAAAAATATTTTTTGGCCCTTCGGTGGATTTGTTAGAGATTTGTAAAATATGCCTGTATATCAGTATATGAGTGATTAGTTTATATGAACAGAAAAGTGCAAGTTACAGAAGTTACTAGTTTGCTTGATGCACTTGCACTTGATAACAGAACAAATGCTAAGACAACATAAAAGTACCAAATAACAGTGTTGCCAAAACAGCTTTTCCCACTAAAATAGGCTTTTTATTGCAAAAAAAATTAAAACTACGAGCGCTTTATAGATAAAACTTTTGGATTATTTATGTCAATTTAGACGTCTTTAAAAAATAAAAATTTCCTATTTTTATTTGTACAATGCAAAACTAAACAAAAGGAAATTTAAATCCTGACTAGAGATGGGCATGGGCCTCCTTTTTGAGGCACGGCACGGCCCAAGCACGGCTGGTAAAAACTGAGGCCCAACACGGCCCAACACGGGATTTTTTTAAATAGGCACGGCACGGCACGGGCACGGCACGGACAAAACCTTTATTCATTTTTGTCACTTCATGGCGTCACTTTTTTTATTATAATGGCATCAATCGTGCTATCAATGTTGTAAGTGTTCGCAAATTGTGCGATACATCGATGAATACTACAGCTCAAGCTGACAAGCATGCGATAAAACTACGCCAACTTATCGATAGTACCATATTTAAGTTCAAAATCTGTACCGTGCCTACCGTGCCTCCCGTGCCTACCGACTTTGGCACGGTAAAACACGGCAATTTTTAATAAGGGGCCCAACACGGCCCAACACGGATTTTTTTAAATAGGCACGGCACGGCACGGACACGGCACTGCCCATGCCCATCTCTAATCCTGACTAATTAATATTTGCTCACTCATTGTGATTTCTATTAAATTAAATGTCTACCACCACAAAAATATGTTTATAATTGAGTGCAAAGGTATTAAGTCTAAGAGTTTAAATGCATTCGATCTTGCAAAGATAAGAATTATATTGAAAAGAAGCAAAAAATTTGTATGTCAGATGTCTTTTTGAAAATGCATCTTTTATTTAGCTTTTAACCCAAAAAAAGCAGCTTTGTTTGTATTCTAAAAAGTTGGCAAAACTGCTAAAGAATACCATGAAATGAACATTTAAATGAAATCCCTTTTTATTGGGTTACTTACTTGTCAGCTGTGGCGAAGCCTCCTTCACTGACTGTGATTGTTGTTGCTGAGGTTGCTGTTGCTGCTGTGACTGTCGCTTCTCCTTGGTTGCTATTTGGAGCTGCACCTCCTCCAGACGCACACCCTCCGTTGCCGCATCCGTTGCGGCGGCGAGCGGCATGTGAAAGCGCTGCAAATGCAGGTCGAGAGCACGCTGGGCGGGAAACATTTGTGAGCATTGGCCGCAATGGAATTGCTGCACCACATGGTGGCTGAGGATGTGCTGATTGCGTTTGCTGCGACCGGCAAATGCCTGCGGGCAGTGGGGACAGTTGAAGGGCGCCACCGCCGGATGCAATTCAATGATGTGACGACTGTATTCCAAGCTGCTGGAGAAGCGCGGTCCGTTCTGGCAGAAGCGGCACTTCAACATGGGCGGTCTGCCTCTGGTGGGCGGGGCCACAGCTGCTGGTAAGCCTAATACTGTATGATTTTGTACATGTTGTTGTTGCGAGCGCTGTTGTAGTTGTTGTAGTGGTGGTGGAGGTTGATGTTGCTGTTGTTGTTGTGAGTGGAACGCATGCATCTCATTGGCCAGCTGTGGAGCATACGTGATGTGCAGCGGCGCCTGTTGCGGATTGCTGGCAGATGCCACCGGCTGTTGCATCTCTGGTTGCTGTATGAGTATCATAATGGGCTGTTGTTGTTGTTGTGGTTGCTGCTGTTGTTGCTGCTGCTGCTGCTGTTGCTGCTCCAGCACATAATTCTCATTGTTGTCCAGCAGTGCATAGGTATCCCCAGACATATTGCTGCTGGGTTGCTGGTAAATATCACTGGCATTTATGTAGTAAGTTGTTGTTGTTGCTGCTGCTGTTGTTGTTGTCGCCGAGTCGTTGTCCAGTGTCTTGATGGACTCCAGTCCACCCACCGTTGACCATTGCAATTGTGTTGCCTGCTGTGCCGTTGTTTGTGCCTGCCACAGTGTCTCCTGTGACGGCACTTGGATCAGTTGCACCTTGTTGCTGCTGTTGTTGCTGCTGTTGCCAGTGGCTGCAACTGGTGTTGCTGCCGGCGCTGTTGGATACAGTCCATCGTAGCTAACAGTCTCGGATTGCAGCTGCAACAGCTGCTGTTGTTGTTGTTGATTGCTGCTGTTGCTGCCACTTGTGGCTGGCTGCAAATCATTGAGCAACTGCGTCAGCTCCAATTGCAAACTCTGCTGTGCCGCCATCGATCCGGGCGAGGCTTCAATGTTCTCAAAACAGGGCATATCATTCTGAAAGCCAATCAATTCATTGCTAAAGCTGCTGCTATCAAACACCTGTTGTTGCTGTTGTTCCTGCTGCTGCTGTTGGTGCTGCTGATGCACCACTTCTGGCTTATAGAGATTGGCCGTTGTTGTGGCACTCGCTGGCGTTGCTGGTGCCGACTCCATTTCCGTTTCCGGCTCCGGTTCGTTGAGTGGCGCATAATCGGCGGGCGTTAGGAATTCATCAATGGGCGTACAGACGGGCGTGTAGAGATGCTGGTCCTGCATCTCATTGAGTATGCCATGCAGTGTGCTCTCCACATCGTTCATTTCCACCTGCATCTGCTGCTTGGCCTCCTCCACCGCCTGCAGTTTCAGAGTCTTCTCGCAGTGCTTCTCGAATTCGGCCAAAAAGTCCATCGAGTTGGCCGTTGAGCGTGAGAATTGCAATTCATTATGCTGCTCAGTTGCGGGCAATTTCACCAGTTGTTCCAGTGACGCCATATCATCATCATCCATTGGCTTCTCTTTTCCTGTTCCTGTTCCGGTTCCATCTCCTCCTGGTTCTGCTTCAATTTGTTTGGTCTCGAGTGCCACAGCAGAATTGAAGCTATCTGCTGTAGCACTCTGGCAAAAATGCTCTTCGTTCGCATTGTTATTCACATCGTCCTCCTCCTTGAGCTCTGACTCACCTTCATCTCCATTCGCCCCCTCATCCGCTCCAGCATTGCAGAGTTTACGCTGCAGTTCATCGTCGAGTGCGTCAAGTGGTATGCTAACAATTAACTCGGAATTCTGCTGATCATCATTTGCCAAAGTGATTTCTTGCTCGCAGTCTGTTGATGGCACTCCTGGTGTCATTTGCCCCTTGAGTTCCGTGGATGAGGTCAATTCCTCGAACTGAACGGGATTCATCACTGGCAACTGTCCGTTTAATGTGGACACAGGTGTTTCCATCGACTGATCTGCATTTACTTCCTGATCTACAGACTCTGATTGCTTGGCGGGAATTGAATTTTTCATTTTGCACATTTCCGTTTCCATTTCCGTATCTTTTGCTGTTTTTTCACTCGGTGTGCTGTCTTCCATTGCTCCGTTCAAGGTGGTCTTCGAGGTCTTATCGGTGCTGCTGGACGGCTTCTCTTTTTTCAACTTTTCCGCTGCTTCATCGGGTTGTTCCTCATCTACTGCCAACTTCTTTTCCTTCTCCGGCGTCTTTTTTAGTACGCGTCTCGTTCGCCTAACCGGACCATAACTGAGCGTTGTCCTCGCCCGTCGTCCACGACGCAACACGATGTGGGATTTGTTTGGACTGTTCCCCGAGTGCTTGCGTGGAAACCGGAGTTTGGCATTTGCAGCTGGTGTCGCTTGGCCCTCGACGGAGGACAATGTTGTGGAGGAGGAGGTCTCGTCGTTGCCAAAGCCACGACATACATTCACAGATATATCGCTGAGATGCTCCGGCGACGTTTGACCAGAGGACGAAGACGTCGATAAGGCGGTTGATGCTGCCGTCACTTCCGAATCCTCCGGCGGAGTTGTCGCCTCCACCTGTGTGACCTCGTCCGGCGTGCTCTGGCTGTCTGTGGTGTGGGGGGAGCTCGTCGAGCAGCTGGACCACGTTTCGGAAAGCTGCTTTCGAGCCGCCTTCGTTTTCCAAGGCTCGTGAATCTTTTTGTTAACTTTACTCTGCTCTGTCGTCGTTGTTGTTTCAGTCTCAGTCTCAATATTGTTGGCTGGCAGGGATGCACCTCGTGACTGAAGGCGCCGCAATTTGGCCGATGGCGGAATCGCTTCCGCATCAGTCGGCGCTGCTTTTGGTTCCAGTTCCAGCTGGTGAATTGTCAGTCGACGCTTGCGCTCCAATTGCGATTCCGGCAGATGCATGTAATCCTCCTCCTTCTCTTCCGGCTCATTTGGCAGCTCTTGCTGATGTTGCTGCTGTTGTTGTAGTTGTTGCTCCTGTCGCTTGTCGGGGCGACGCCTCGCTTTCCGCTCGGCAATGTCCTGGGCCAAGTCGTGAAGTCGCTGCTGAACGCGCACACAACGCCGCCGGAACTTGGCCACCATTATGAACTGCGCCTTGCACTGCCGACAAATCTCCTGGGGCAATCCATCGTTGCATGATATCTGCAATGATAGAGGAACAGAAATCAAAAATCAGCTGTGAGCTTAAAAGCATTTTAAGTGAAAAAAAAACAATATTTAAGAATAGGGAAAAGTCTTTAATATCCTTAATTGAGAGCAGCTATACTGAAAACTGAATAGCGTCTCTGATTACTCGTGAGTTTCATTCAGTTCTCTGAGTGTAATAAATTCAAAGACCAGGTTCTCATCGATTAAATACTCATTTTTGACATTAATTTAAGTACTCAAATGAACGGCATCTACTGAATGAGAAACGAATAAAAAACAAAGCAAAGATTTTCAGAGGACTCAAAACTAATTTTTTTTAATAATTGATATGTTACAGTTAATATGGTTCGTCAAAAATTGGATATCAGAAATTTTGGGGCATAGGGGGACATTTTGTGACTAGATTTTAACTTTAAATTATTACTTATCCCTCTCACTCGTTTATTTCAGTTATTTCGTCATTCAATTCACTCTGAATCTTTTGAATGTGAAGTTTTCAATTCATTCATTCAATTCATTGGAAGATACAGCCGAACTCATTCAATTCAATTGAGCATGAATGTCATTTGACGTCTTGAATGCAGCCATGCAGACCTCTAAAACATAATAAACATTATTATTTTAAATGTTTATTTATAAATTGTAGCACTTGTCTCTGATAAAATTAATTATTTTGAAATACCAATTAAGTTTTAATTTAAAAAAAAATTTTTAAAAATGAAAACAGTTGTTTTATCCTCTTTTATGTACATTTTAAATAAACATTTTAGTCATACAAAAAAAATCAAGTACAAACATTTAATAATATCAAACTTTATAGTGCAGTTAAATAAAAAAAATTAATCTTGATTTTCTATTTTAGAAATATCGAGTTACATTTTATAACTTTTTGATAATAATCAATAAATTATTTGAATTTTATATTTGTAATTTAAAAAATAAAAATAGTTTTAGCGACAAAAACATTAACTCATAAATTCCCTGAATAAACACTATTAACTCATCAATTCAGATATTTTATCTTTAATTTCAATTGCCAAAACGCCAATTCGTTCTCTAATTTATTGCCATTGGATAATGAGCTAAATATGCATTTTTGAAACGTAACCTATATAAATTATAAACTATTGTCAGTGCCAACATCATGTTTGTATTTTTTATTGCCATATTCATGTGATGTTGGCTAAAAGAGGAGGCAACCAAGTGGCAAAATTGCCACTTGCCGCTGCCACAACGTCATCTTGTGATTTGGAGCAAATAATTTGTCTTTGTTTTCCAAATGACCGATTTCATTAGAGTAGTAGGACAACGAACCGTGTCAATGAAAACGATGATTACACAATAGAGTTTAGTAAAATATTGCAAAAACGTTTAATGTTTTATAAGATAGGTTTAAAAATTACAATTTGAAATTCGATTTCATAATTTAATAATTTCTTTTAATAATGTTTAATCATTATCTAGATCAATAATTGACAATTTAAACTTTAATTTAATTATTTTAGAATTTCTTTAGATAAAGCCTTAATTTTGTGGTTCAATTTCATTGCGTTTCCTTTAAATTTAAAATTCAGTTAAACTTTGTATTAAATTGAAATTAGATTCCGTTTCGAACTTTCATTGAATTCTTTCAGAGTGTCTTTAACTTTCTACTAGATTCACAAATCCCAAATCGAACTTGAATTTCATCATTTAACGAGTGTAAATGAGTTGAGTGTTAGTTCAAGATCTTGTCATTGATTCATAATCACTTGTCAACCGTCGAGGTGACGACGGCAGATCCACAGGGTCTAGGTGAAAGAAACAACAAAAAGAGTGACAAATCCAAAAGCGAATATTTGATGAGAGTTCAAACTTGAAATTCGCAAAAAAAGAAAAGTCACGAGAGGCCGAAATACGCGTAATCAAAAGCGATTCCACGTTTCAACGTGATTCCTGCATATATTGGATGCATATAAGGGCACATGAATGATGTACCGTATGTATACATATATGAACTATATGGTAATTGGCAACACAAGTCCCCAAATTGGAATAAACAATACCCAACACACCAACAACAGCTGGTATCGTTACTTATGCGTAGGTGTTGTACTCGGTGAAAGAGACGTAGTAGACGGAAATTGAGAATTTCGAATGCATGAAAAACATCCGAGTCTGCATAGTAAATGAGAGTGGCCGGGAGTGAACGACAGGGATAGATGATAAATAGAAATAGATATAGATAAATATTCCAAAATAGAGAACGAGAACCATGACGAATGTCGGAGAGGAAGCGCCAGAGACGTGGTCAAGTGTAAAAAAAAGGAGAAAATTAAACAACGGCCGATCAAAGAGTAACAACTTTTTCTGGCTACATCAAAAAAAAAATATATATATATATCTTGAGTAAACGAAAGATCTTGATACGCAAATAACTGACAAAATCTGTAAGACTTTATTTAAATCTTAGCAAATCAACAAGTAAATAAAATATTATATACACATTTGCAAATATCATCTTGTGTGAAAATTTACCAGATTAAAAACACCTCAATTAACAACAATTACCGAGAACGCATTGTCAATAACCTAGGTAATTAGCAGGCAGACAAGTTAAGTGTAAAACCCCATAATAAGCGTCTATCTAAGCGTGATTAGTTAAATTGAATACCCTTTTTAAAATTAGCGTTTTAAAGGCAAAGGAATAAGGCAAAGTTTTTCAATCTTAAACAAAATAATTATGATATGAGTAAGGCATAAAATAACACAACATAATAATCGATTATTTTCATACAATAAATATCATTCATATAAATTTCTCCCTCTAATCCAAGTGAACTCTTCTAAATTAGTTAACCCAAAGAGAGAGTATAAAAATAGGTGCAAAATGTCAACAAAAATATTTTCACAGGGGAACTCTAAAATAAAATTATAATATTTACCTACATTACAGTCATCGAAGTGATATTAATTGATGGAAGTGTCGAGTTTAGCAAGTAAAGTTTTTCAAATATTTTTGAATTCACGGAATTAAACAAATAAAAAACCTTAACCCAATATAAATCAGACAAAACTGGCCAATTAACTGAAAGCCACCACAAATTGATGAGTGGAATCACAAATTTGCATACTAATCATATATGCCATATGATAATATATAGATTGATGCAGAAAGATAATGAAATCGTGAGATAGAGAAAGCATATATCATATTAAGCAAGTCGAATTTAAAAATTGAAAAAAAAAAAGAAATAAAAAGCTATAAACCCAATAATTATGTAAAACTCGAGTGTGTCTTCATTTTTATAAGCATTCGTTTAAGACGTGATATAAACTGGACCAAAAGGGAAAACACGTTTTAGGTGGTGAGAAACACGAGGTAAATTTTAAAGTAATATTTTAAGCAAAATTTAAATAAAATTTAAGCAATGAACAAATTTTCCGCTTAATTTCCAATTTAATTCTTCCTAGGAGAACAATTAACACAAAACTGATGTTAATTTGTTTGAAAAACTGCGCAGTGTAAAAGAAAATTGCATACAATGGATATCAATTTTACAGCTAAGCTCAACTCACGGTTAGACCGTCGTTGTCCGGAGTTGTAGTGGCCGCCGGAATAGGACAAAAATTAATAACTGAAATGTTGTGAAAGACGGAATTGGCCATAAATAAAGCCCGACAACACGATGAAAAACAAAAGAGATAAAGAGAGAAACAAGCTATGCTCGTGTATACCAGATAATAAATCGCTTGTACGCAAACATAAATTTACATTTTTGATGATAATTCCCATTGCAATGGAAATTCAAGTGGAAACATAAGTCAACACCAACAACAACGGCTCAAAAAGTGGGGGAGATGTAACAAGCAAGTCAATGCTTAACTAATTAACAGTCGTACGGGGGTGGAATTTGGGATTCATTTGTAGCACAAATTGCGACTCTAATGTAGCCATAAAAAAGCCACAGCCGACAGCAGCGACACCAAATTGTAATCAAACTGCACATGCCCCCAAAAAACAGAGGGAGATGGAAAGAGACAGCGCCACTTAATAAATCATAGCTAATAGAAGGCGCAGAGAGATGGCACGAGAGGATGCGCGGAAACAGCAAATTAGATAGACAACCCCTCGCTCCCGTCGTCAATCAACACTTTTCCGAAATCCCTCCGACACCAACAGGCTTTTACGAAATAGAGATGTCAAAAAACAGGAAAAACCAACCATAAAATAAAATAATGAAAAAATTAAAAGAGCTCAAAATATAGGATAAATGGCTTTTATTTAAAGTTATTATTTTTGATTATACAAGTAATCCTTTACAAAACTTGAAAGTTTGCTCCAATACGAAGTTTAAAAAAAACCTAAAACTTTGCTTAAGGGAGTATTCTAGTTTAGAATTTTGAAAAAATCGAAGATTTTTAGTCATTTAAGAATATGCCGTTTAAAGGATTTTTCAATATTTCTATTATTTCAAGAGTTATAGTCGTTTTAGTGTCGTGGCATCGGTTCCGGTCCGACCGCTCTCAAAACTTTGAACGCGTTTTTCTCGAAACTACTTTTTTCGAGCTGGCGGAAAGGATTTCTCGAGATATAATGAACCGATTTACTTCAAAATTGGAGAGGATGTTCTTTATACATACCTTCATCTCGCGAGCTTTGCCCAAAACTATAACTTCTCACTTAGTATTTTTAAAAAATTCGTAATTTTTTTTAAACTGCCGCTTTTTTTAAAAAAAATTAGTTTTAACCATAGCTCGCAAATAACTGTCGACCGTTTTTTTTCTTGCGCTCTCGTTGCGAGCACAACCGAAAAAGTTCGTACTCTCTCGCTCTCGCTCTGAGCAAGAGACTCTTGCTGTCTTCATTTATGTTTTCTGTTGAGCTCTTTTCGTTGAGCTCTTTGTATGTCGGTCTTTCAATGAGCAGTGCGTAAAGAGCGAAACGAAAAACGCTCGCACAATGAGACTCAGCAAAAGACAGTTTGACCGAAAAACTCAACGCAAACGATCTTCTCCCAAAATAAATTTAAAGAATTGGTGCACTTTTTTATTCATGTCTCTTCCCATTTTGCACAACAAATATTTCACAGCTTCACACACTCAAATCACGATCGCAATTAATAAATTTCGTCTGCAAAACAGACGCTTAGTGATTTGCTTGCCTATGCGTGTGAATGTATACCAATACATATGCAAAATACCGTTTGCTTCATTGAACACGACGAAACGGTATTGGAACAACGAGAACAAAACAAAATAGAAAAAAACGATTTCGCTCCGAGCGCGAGCGAGCTCATTTAAGAACCGAAAAAACAGTTGCTCGCTGAGTCTTTTCGTAAAGAGTAAGCAAAAGACACTTATTTGCAGACAACGAGAAACGGTCGACAGTTATTTGCGAGCTATGGTTTTAACTTATCCAAGGGTTACACGATAGCTGCATCTATAGTAATTAAGAATTCGTCTGTTTTTTATGTTTCAGATCACCAGGAGGGTTTGAATAACGCACGCCAGGCCACACTCTAAATTAATGGTAAAAATTTTGTTTGTTTGTACAGCGCTTCAAAAACCGGGCGAAATTAATGCCTCTACACTAGAATACCCCCTTAAGCGATATGCTGAGGGACCAATTAAGTAAAGCCATTGCCAAACGGATGGTTGAATTTCGGACACTGTGTTAATCTAGTTAATGTGGAAACCATGAACATTTCTATCCGTAAAAACTCCAAATCGACAACACTGATGCAAAAAGCAATTCCGCAAGGGCAACGGTGAGTGGTTAGCTCTTTGTCAGCCAACCAAAGCATTAGAGGCAGCAGGCGGGCGGCAATGAGAATGAGATTTCCGATACAGTTCGTGTACGGTTCGGCAACGATTCGGATTCGCAACGCCATTTTGCGGATGATAAACAAAACACAAACCAAGTAGACAGACAGACAAAAAGACAACCAACAATCCACTTGTGGAACTTGTTAGCTTTGACAATTTAACTTAATTGCAGTGGAAGGACGTTTGGAGGGACGGATCTGCAAAAGAGTGTTGGGAAAAAAGATAAACACAAAAAGGATGCTGTTATCTCATTCACATAGACTCCTTGTCTCTTTTACTCTCATTGTGTGTGTGTGTGTGTGCGTGCTAATATAGGCGGAGCAATAAAAGCCACAGCGCGAAACGTCCGAGCAGCCAGGAAATCAAAGGGAGTTGGGAGGCGATCCCACCGTTAACATGACACAAAACAGACCAACAACAGCAGCCAGAGCGGGATTATGTGTGCGCCTAGATGCTCTACAATTAACTACAATGTACATATCAAATACAGATACTTTTAAATTAAAAATATGTTCAAATTCAAATGAGTAAAACGTTAATAAGATGAATTAACTCAAATAAGAAACAAATTAAATTTCAATTTCAATTAAACGAACTACAGTTGAACTTCCAAAACTCGAACTTCTTTAACTCAAATTTTTAGCTAACTCGAGCTGAATGAGTAAAAAAGAGGCAGTAAAATTAATAAACTTAAGAAAAATGACTCTATAGGTCGATAATGGATAATGGTGATTCGAGTTAGGGAAGTTTGACTGTAACTCATATGAAAAACCAATTAAATATAATGAACTAACTCATATAATACACAAATCAAATCAAATGTACTAAGCAAACTAATTCAAATGAGTTGACTCCATTATAAATATCATGACGTCAAGAAATATTATAAAAATCAATTAAATAAAAGCAATTAAGCAGGATATATAAAATAATTATATAAACAAGAAATCTCCAAAGCTTGCATATATTTACATTCAAAGTTTAGATTTCGCATACGTATCCATAAATTTTGTTTTGTACACGTGCAAAGTAATCAAATATTGAACCTTTTGTGTTAGGAATAACCGACAGATTGCCGCAGTAATTAAATTTCTATATAAATTTCATAAGAAATTGTAATGAGCTAGAAAAATTCAATGAGTTTATGATATCTAACATGTCAACATTTTAAAAAATCAGCCCTATTCATCATTCGTAAAAATCAATCAATATTATTTTTCACACTTTTCCATGATTTATTTTTGATGATTTCGGTGCCAAAAATTTGATTTGTTTGATTGTAAAAAAAAAATGGTATCATAGTGATCAAGATTACCTGCTGAATGTCGCCATTTATTACATATTGATGTCAATAAAAATAACATATTTTTATGAGATTCCTCTTATCGTTTTTATCATCTCTTTCATATTGACAAATTCGCAACGCACCCGACAAAACAATGGACTGAATCGTACCGAACATTAGAGCAAACCTTTCTACTTAATTTGATTGGAATATGCGCAGGAGGGCGGACGGACGGAAGAACGGACAGGCGGACGTATGGTGGGGTTGGATAAACGGATGTTGGGCTTGGTCACGTGGTGTGCGTCAATGGGGGATTAGCACGCAACAACAGTAATACATAAAAGTTAACACCAAGGGGGGATTTACGCTTCTGCCGCCCCCCTTGCCCACCAAGCTGTCGTCTGTCAGCTGTCTGCATGCGCTTTGGTTGGCTGATTGTTTCAGATGCTTTGCCTGGATGGAGACTGTTTTGGACTGGGTGGCTGCAAAATGTCAAAAGCGGTGAAAAATGAAGCAACACGGCTTTGATGTTGTCCCGGGGCTGCTGCTACTGCTGATTCTCATGAAGAGCGAGAGAGGAGCGAGGGGTTGGGCGAAAGGGCAACCCTTGGCAGCATTGGCATTAATTTTTCATTGGCGTGTGGCAGGACAGACACTGTTGCCGGTAGCATCAGCAGCATCAGCACCAGCACCAGATCCGACAGCTGGGATAAATCCATAAAACAATTTGAGAAATTAAACAATCAAAAGGCGTTAAGTGTTACTGACTTTTGTGTGGGTTGCTTGAGGGGTTTGTACTTCGTGTTTACTTCGGTCCTTTGCACTGGGCGTGTTGTTCTTGTTTTGTTGTGAAGCAGCTGCCAATTGTTGTTGCCTTTGTTTGTTTACTTGATTAACCCATAACAAAGTGGCAGCCAAAAAGTCACCCCCTGCACATTGTCGCACATCATAATGTACGCTTATTTATACAATCATAAATCAAACACGTACAAACTGTAGACTACAGAATTGATAATTTATAAGTAAATTTAGTTTAAGATTTTTAGCAAACATTGTTTACACACTTGCAGTGGTTTTTATAACATCTTACGAAGAATCGGTTGAAAGTTGAGTTTTTATTTACAAACAGTTTTGAAGATAATTTAACAAAATTAGTTTTTGTTGGGAAAAAGATCTTTTTTTTTTTAATTTACGGGGCTTAATAAGGATAATAAATCGTCGGCTTGTCAAACAATTTTTATCTTTCATCATACATCATTCAAGAATTTTGTAAAACATACATTGAATTTTTTCTGTGCTCACACCCAATTCATTTCAATCTAAATTTGATTATAATCCCTTTGCTATTTCAATGTTTATTTATATTTGCTAAACTCTTGCTGATTTAGCTGAATCAAAAATGACAAGTGAACATAATGAATGTTTAATTTTATATATTTAAACTTTTTGCCCATAGATACAACAATGTAATCTATTTATTTGTAATATATGTATAACAGAGAATGAGAGCATCTATAATTAGCAGAGTATGTAAAATAAATTGAAATTAAACACAGTCGTCACGACTGTTAATGCTCCACTTTTTTGTTATGTTAATTAACAGCGCTGTAAGTAGTTTAATTTACATTAACATTTATTCAGCTTACACAGTGTAACAGTTGCTAGCCTTTTATTGTTTTTCCATGTTATTGTTGTCTTTACATCTGTTACACTTGAATTTAGCATTTTTCCGTTTACACAGTATTTAACAGTTGAGCAATTCCTATTGCTTTGCTCTTCATTATTTATCTTTGTTGGTCATCTTGTCGTTTGCAGTTTCTAATTAAATTCAACAATTTGCCGAGGTCCCGTATAAAAAGTTAAATTTATCTTTGGCATATTTAGCATAAACACAAGATAATTCGTTGACATGACAGTCGTCTCTCATGTATCCGAAATATTGCAATAAAAGTCATGCGGCTGACATTGGGGATTTTTTGATGTTTGTCAGAGACAAGACAAACAAATAAGGAATTTGTTGAAACTTAAATTATGCAGATAGATTCATTGTGCAATGATCAAAATACTTCCGTCGAAAGTTTTGTAGATCAGTCAAAAAGCGGCACAAGACCGTAAAGTAATATTGCATCTTACAATTAGATGAAATGTGTGAAATGCCAAAATGCATATCGAAATGTGTCAAAGCATTACTCACACTTTCTTTAGTTATGGTGTTAGATGTACTCTGCACGGCACGACTACTTGCCACATTCCAAAACTAGACAATACCTAAAATACCAAGTCCACATGACTCCCAATAAACAAATAAAACTATTTATTTGTAGTTCGTAGGTACCAGTAAGTTACCCACGCAATTTTATCGATCGATCCATTTCACTTGTTCATTTAATTTACTTTTAATTTCTTTTTGTGTAATCCCACGCAGCCTCTGAAATTGTTTTTGTTTTATTTTTAAGGCTAGAAACTTGTATGTTGATGTTAAACAACTTCAAAAGCAGCTTAAAATGTATCCACCTAAACCAACACAGCCCAAGAGCCATTAGAGTGAAAGTCTGTAAACATCAAGTGATCGATCGAGATGTTAGTAAACAAAAACAACAACAGTGCACATTGGCTTTAGTTGTTATTTTAGATATTTTTATCCTAAAATATCCGATCATTGTTCTAAAGTTTACTTTTTGCAAAAAATATTTGGGTTTTATTTTTTTTTTAACGATTTTTTAATATTTTTTCAATTCTTTTTACCAAGGAAAATAAATAACTGAACGACAAGATGACCAACAAAGATAAATAATGAAGAGCAAGGCAACTGTTAAATACTGTGTTAACAGCAAAGTGCTAAACTCAAATGTAACAGATGTGATAACATTGCATAAACGTGAAGGAAGAGAAATAAAATGCACTTGTCAGAAAATATATGTTAACTTAAAAAGATCATAGTTTATTAAATATTGAAACAAGGGAAATTTTGGAAATAATCTAGATTTTTGTATTGCCAGCATTTAAATGTTCCAAATTTGAGTCTAAATTACCAAATGAACCACTGTGCAGTGTCAGAATAGCAAAAACAAGATGACTTATTGGCCAGTCTTCTGTGCAGTCTTGCAGGTAATGCAACCGACACCAAAAGCCATCAAAGTCATCGCCATTGACCTAACAACATGATGATGACACACCCGGCAACCTAGCCAAAAACTACGGCACAGTCATTTGCATAATGGATATGAGTAAAGTCCATAAATAATACTTTTTTATGTGCTGTTTGGAACGTGTTCAAGTTATACATGTGCTTCTTCTTCGTTTTGCACAGACACTGTTAATTCACAAGATTTGCCGTTAGCAGCAACTGACAGAGACAGAGAGACGAATACAAATAGAAGATAGAGAGAGAGAAAAGACTAGATCAAGTTAATTTCAATGAAACGCTTTCATGTCAGTTAGTAAAGTGGGTTCAATAAACTATAGATGAGCTTGTTTGTTTTTTTTTGCATAAAAGAATTTTTCATCTTATAGAATTTTTTCATAAAGATAATTGATATTTTGTTTATAAAGATATTAGTTTATAGCTTACGTTTTTAATACCCTAATAAAACTTGTTCAAGGTGGACTTATGTTCGATATTCGAGATAATCTAGAGATTTTTATCGTTATTTACTTTTAAACTTAATTACAAATCATAAATACAATCGAAAAATCATCTTTCTGCTTCTTCATACACTTTGCAATTTAATAAATACAAAGTATACGAATAATAATCTTAAACAAACAATTAACACATTACTTTGTTTAGTGCCATAAAACGTGGTAAATTGCTTAGGAACCGTTGAATGGAACCGTTAAGCACTGTGTTTATAAACATACATTAAATTTTCGCCTGAGTGAGGACACTTAATTGCAGAGAAACAATGCCAGAATTGGAGCAGCAAAGATCTTGGCATGAGCTCAAAAATTTCTTTTCAAGATAATAATCAACAATAACTGATTTACTTTTTTGCCTTGGTGCCAGCAATTGTCATTTAATCGATCCGATATCAAATCATGTCATGCTACACTCAAGGCAACTGTTATTATTAAATGACAATTTATAGTGTTTTAAATATCAGTTTAAACTTGAATGATTTCCTTATCGAAATGTTAGGAAATATTTATGATAAAGTCACACAAGTGCGAAGAGTTGAAGCATAACAGCGATTGATGTGATTTCACCCTAGACAACTTTACATTCATTTATTATTTGATTTATTAAAACTATAAAAATTAAATGCACAACAACCTTCCTGATAAGTTTCAGACTTGTCAAGATAATACCAATAATAAAATTTTGAAGCAACGGAAGAGGAGAAAAAATTTCACTCATTCATCCCGATAATTGAGACAAGAAAAGAAAGTGATTCCGGGCTTACCAAACGAAAAAATATTAAGAAGCAACCGGGAGTTGCTATATAAAATTGTAAATATTTGTAAATAAGCTTTCAATTAATTATAATTTTAATTAGTAGACCCGTTGTTAAAAGAATTAGTCGAGCTGAACGAATTCGAACCGTATTCAATGCAACAACTTAAACAAACTAAGCAAACCAGATTAAAATTAAATCTAATAGTCCCTTTTCACGAGACTTAAGTTTTTTTAAGTCTACATTTAAATCAGGGTTTGAAAATGCTACGTTAGTAATGAGAGAGCGTAGCTACGGAGTAGTTTTTGCAAACCCTGATTAAAATATATCATTTATTGATTTTTGAAATAATATAGCAGTTGACTTTAAAAATTAAAACATAGTTCAGAAACACAATACGAAAAAGGATAAAAAAAATGATAACAATCAAAAATAATAAACAAATTAAAAATCTAGGAATGTTAAAAAAATTATAAATTTATCCAAAATTAATTTTTTTCTTTTCTTTTCAGTTTAAATTAAAGTTTTTAATTCATATTAATTTAATGTCTAAGTATTTTTCTTAATTTTATTTGAATTTTTAAAAGTCAACTGCTCTTAGTTGACAACAAATAAATAAATAAATAACTGCAACTGCAAGTTAGTTTTTTGAGGCAAATTTATTGCAGTCAGATAAACATAACTTCTGACCTTTGTGGCATTTAACATTCAAAGACTGAACATTATTTTAGAATGTATAAAAAATACCATAAAGAGACAGAAATTATTTAATAAATCTTGTTATAAAAAACGGCTAAAACTAAACTAATTGACCATAAAATTAACGAGTTTGGAATAAAAACTAAGACATTGCACAAGAATGGTATTTAAATAATTCTTGTTCAGAAATTAGCGATATTCGCAATGAAACTAATCGAGCGAGCAAACGATGGCTTCAATTTAATTACGATATGGGAACAATGATCAAATTTAAGCCTATAATGGTGTAACAATTATCGAGGGTTGATATTTATCGCTTAGTGAACAAAAGAGTTTAATAGTCGACTTTATAATAAAAGCACTTAACGTGGTAACAAACATGACACAATTGTGGCACGTTTACTCTTTTTCAAGTACCCGATAGATGCCAGGCACTTGAGGCAATTGTTTTTGCTGATATCAGGCATGATTAGGAAGGGAGGTAGGAAGGAGTGAGTTCCATTATAAATTGCACCAGCTGTTCGAATGGGGTTGCTTAAGGAAACGATAGGGGGTGAAATGCTTCCGCCCAATTGAGTTGAGTTTTATGAATGGGGAAGTCAAGAGATAAACAACAAGATAATACCAGGCGTGAGAGGTGATAAATCAGATAAACATATACAATATACTCGCATGCTTAACAAAGAATCAAATTCAATTTGAATGGTAAGCGGAACATAAAGAGCAGGGAGGGGCCGTGTTTGAGTTGACCGTGTTTGTATCATTTCAATGTTATCTGTGGATACGCTCCTTGAATTTACCCATTGTCGTTGTCGTCATCGCCATCAGTCATAAATGTGGCTCAAATTGTGGCATTAGTTCAGCTTAGCGGGTGCCAATGGTACGTTAACTGCTCTTAAGTGTATGACATAGGTATGTATGTTTGTGTGTCGGTAAACGTTGGTTTCTTTTTAATTGAAAGTTATGTCACTGAAAACTTGTCCAGTTGTTTTGTGGCAGACTCACTGACATCATGGCAACGATAAAGCAACCCCAATAGCAATAACAACAACAACAACTCTGCCTTGGCATATTTAATTGTTTCTGTAATTTAGTTGCAGGCATAACAATTTAATTAAGATGCGCCACAGTTGATAGTCCGGATTGTGCCTCAATGCGGCAAGGAAATTATACTCGCAGATTGCCAGCTGATTCAATTTTCACATTGTCTTTAGCTGGCCATGTCCGACTAAGGCGTTTATATCGTAAAGCTATGACTACTGTATACAGACTTGTCTGTGTAATTAATTGTGAAAAGAATGTAAAAAAATCATGCTGTAAATTGCATTTCCCAGTTATGGCAAGTGACAACCTCTGACCTTATGCTTTTGAGCCTATGCTAAAGGCTATAGTCACAAACAAATGTCGTAAGCATTTACATTCAACTTAAATTTGAATATCTTTCTAGTTTTTATGAAGTTATGAGAGTTCAAAGCTTAAAACAAAACAAAAATTGAAGGCAAAAAGCATGATAATAATGGATTTTAAGTAACCGTGGTGAACAAAATTTAGATGCCAAACCAATTAAGAGGCCAAACAATTATCTAAAAGACATAGTTCATCGGACATAAGTTAAAGATTGTTATTGTTTTGAAGAGAAAAACACATACAAAAAGAATGGAAGTTTTTCAAAATATATAAATTATGCAAATGAAACAAATAAATATGTAAAACTAATTTAAAGATCAAACAATTATTTTAAAACATTTTTTGTTATCTTAACAATTAACTAAACATTTGTTTTTATGAAAAACTGTTCAGTTTTTTGAAACTATGCAAGCTCGAAGTTTTCAATGCAATATAAAAGGGTAAGTATAAAAATGATGAAACTAAGATCCAAAATCAATTAAGAAGTTCAACCATGATCAAATTGGTATTCCACACACAAGTCGATTAAATTTTGACAAAGTTATGAGGGTTCAATGACAATTGCTACATTTATTACTCAATGATACAATTCTTACAAAATGTGAATTGCTGCTCCCAATTTGTATTTTAATTAGTTTGTTTCAAGTTTTTGCCACGCCAAAGACCACTATACCCACAGTTTTAAAGAGATCACGTTTTTTATGGTTGGTAATTAATGTTATCTATTATTATGACATATCATCTAAGTTAATGACGGCAAATATTGGACAAATAGAAAGGCAGTTGTCTGTTTAAAGTTTTGTTTTAAAAGTTTGTCGGGTTCTGGACTTTAGACTTTCCCGCTTGTTTTTAATAAAGCTATTAAATAAATTATTTATAAGAAAGATTCATTATTTTAGCTCGTCAATATTGAAGGCTTTCTTTCTCTGTCTATAATTCTTTACGAGCTGTAAAAGTCCGATAAGTTCTATAAATAAACATCGTTGAATGTGTACAAAAAATAAACAATAAACAGAATAAGAACATTTGACCATCATATAATTTTACTTTCATTGGTTCTTAGCAATTCTTTGCAACAGCAACCGCAAAAAGAATAGAAAATAAGTTGCCTGGGGATGTATCGAAGCGGAAATCGATATACAAAGCAAATTATGAACATACTTAAGACGAATGGGCAACGAGCGTTAAGCAGTGAATGAAGGAATGTTGGCAAAATGAAAAGTAAAAGTCAAATAGAGCGCAACAAATGCAAAAAGCGGCTAGACGAGCCAAAACAACAATAACATTGCAATAGAAAAAAAAATAGCTACAATGCTACCAATACACTCCCAAATGTGTACAAACGTAAAGCTTGTAAACCGGCTCTACATACAAAATGAAATCAACAAAAATCCCAATTGTATAAGATCTCAACGAGCGCCGAAGTTTTTATGCCCTTGCAAAGTACTCGAGATACAATGAGACACAGAATTAAAATTTGGAATAACATTGAGCCAAGAGTCTGAAAAGAACAGTCTATATTATACATGTGCATATCAACATATCAATAAAATCCAACTAAAGAACACACACACACATTAAAACCACGACGTGATATGAATTGATTTCCCTATTCTGCTGTGTCGGTCTCGGTTCGTTTAGATTGATCTTAAGTTATAAATAAATTATATACATATATGTACATATGTACATTTACATTCTCGTTTATGAGAATTGTCAAGTAACGCTTTAAAGAATTCCTACAAGGCCAAAATTTCTTTAAATAAATATGTATTCTACAACAAATATGTTAAATTGATTCCAATGCATATTTGAGGTGGTATCAACTGTTTCAGTTTCAGTGGCAACCCACCCAGTTGACCCAGTTGAATGTCTCAATCATTCCAACATGTATACAGTTCGTAACAAAAATATTTTTCGATGCTAACCGAATTTCATTGAAATCTGAAAGAAAACAAAGACGGCAAAAAAAAGGCTGCGTCATAATTTCTCTTTAGCTTCACTTTCTCTCACGTCATCTTTACAGATGTTATGTGGTAACGTTCACATTTCAATTGGATTTTTTACCACATACCACCAGCTTCAATGTCCAACAACATCATAATGCTCTGCCCAGTTGCAGAGTGTAAGCGACAACGGCAATAAAGCCGACAACATCAACAAGCGGGAAGCGGACTTACTTTGAGTATTCAAGTCGAGAAACTGAAAAACCGCCAGAAACTGTCAGCTGGTAGATAGACGGGCAACAACAAAAACAACAACAACAACAAAATGACACATACAATGTGGGAAACCAACTTTTTCATTCAACAAACAGCAAAAGCAACAACAATAAAGGTAACTTCATGTCTGTGCCAAAAATAGCAGACACACGCTTGAAACTGACAAACTAACTAGCTACCCATTATTTAAAAAAACAGAATAACTCATAATGAAATTGACTGGAAAAATATTAAAATGTAATTATTTATCTAAGTAGCTATAAAATTGCTTATATATTTTGCAACAAAACTCAAGTCACGATAACGTCATCGTTTAATAGAATTTTCAAATTTGCCGTCAACAAATCAAAAAGGAACAAACCAGGGATACAAAAAAGCAAGTTTTTTAGTAACGAGACTTTTTTAAATGTTTATTTTTTTTAATTAAAATTGTATGGATTTTTCTAATTTAAAAAAAAAGAGAAACATTAAAAGTAAGTGTTAAGCAATTATTTGTTTATTGATTTAAAAGTAGATAATATTTTTTAATTTTTAAAAATGTACAAAAAGGTATAATTTTCATACAAATAAATATAATAAATATTGGAAAATATTTATTAGGCCCAATTTGTATTTTAAATCATAAACCATGATATACACTAGTATTTTAAAATGAACATACATATTAGCCAAGTCCCTGAACATTGTTTAACCAGAGTCATAGTTCGTTGCTTCACTTCACTTTAGACTTCATCTGATGAGCGCACAAACGCAACATTCAAGGTGCATTATACCCTTTGTTATTGTGTAATAGGCCCATTCAATGGCAGTAATATATTTTACTGCCGGTTGTTGTTGCTAATAACACCGTGGAAAACGGGTTACAAATTTGTTCAATGGCACTTTGCAGGCGATTAAAGGAAAATTTCATAATATGAATAATAGCACAATATGCAAAAAGCCGTAAAACATGTGGCCGAATCTCAAATTACAAGGCAAATACGGAGACCAAGTAAAATTCGCTTACAGATGAAATTTCCTGATTTTTTTCTCGTGTTTTTTGTTAGTAAATAAACACATAGAATCGAATTGAATTGAAATGAAATGGGAACAATGCTAATAATAAAGAAAACGGCCATTGAATAACAGCAACGATATCAATAGAATAGGGCCAGAGTCAGTTTCAGTTTTACACGCTTACATTACATAGTTTCCCGCCGGATTGAAGAGAGCTTGGCGGCACGTAGACCGGGTATTAGCCATATTTGGGGCAAGAAGTCGGAAAATCTGAAGAGTGCGTGCCGACGCGCAGGTTCAATCGACATAAATGCGTTTCGTGCTCTGTCTTGACTTTTGTTTCAGCCAACCAATTGAAGCGATCAAATTGCATTCCATGGCAACAGCCACTCCCCTCCCTTTTAACCACTTAGTGAAGTGCTACTATGGGTTAACTGGGGTTATATTATTCGATTTGTTGTTGCCCCTCTCTTGTTTGGTTCCCAAACACATTTTACAGTTCCTGAATTGAGCGTGTGCCGTTTGTGTTTGTTTTATTGTTGCCGGTTGTTGCTTTAATTAGACACACGGCAAGTTTCGCTAAAGGTAAAATGTAGAATCTAAATGTAGAATATGTTTGATTGTATTGGTCGAGGCACTGGGAGAGTGAAAAGTTGCTTGTTGTTGTTGTTGTCGAATGATTAGCATTGCTAACAGCCTCGGCCTGATAACGCCATCAAAGCAAGTTTATTGTTTACAAGCCAATTTGGAAATCAAATTAGAAACGGTACTCTCAGACGGCAAATGGGACTTGAGAATTGAGAGAATTGCAACGATTGAAAATCGCATAACATTTGAATGTGGTACATACAGTTCGTCAGGTAATTGTTCTAATAAAAAAAAGCACAGATCTAATTCTTATTGTTAGAAAAATAAATGAAATAAAAAAAACGGGTGCATTCTTGATATTGCTAAGCATTTACTTGATTAAAAGTCAAGAGTATGAGTGTGGCAATAAAAAATTCAAATCGAACCGAATATTTATCAATAGCAAGTGCTATATCTGACCTTTACGAAGTTTATCATCCTTATTTTATCTATCTAAATCAATTTTCTTAGAAATAATTAATTTTAAATAAAGCAATTCCAACAAATCGAAGCTTTTTGTTTCGATAACTTTCTTCAAAATATGTAACTATGCAACTTTACCTACTTTATTAAAACAATTGTCAAATAATGTTGCTGTTTAATTGGAAATCCAATCATTTAATATTTGAAAATTAAACAAAACATATTCTCAAACTTTGGTTTATTTACTATTTAGTTCTCATTTCTATTAATTTTAACATGAACAGAACAACTATAAATAAGCTACTGATAAGCAAAGAATTTTATATTCACACAAATAGATTCAATACGAAACTCAATCTACTCGTAGTAAACACATTGTTCATCATAACGCCGAGACCTTACACCCTTTGTTATCAATGTTTGTTATCAGAATCTAACTACAGAAAATGGCAACAATGCAGAGAGTCTATTATTTTCATTAACAATTAAATCAATAAATTAATAAATAACAAGATATACACACAGATATTGCTATTAATTTAGACAACAATTTGTACTAATGATTTAACTATAGGTTTAATGAATCAGCAGATATGATTAAGGAATGATTTTGTTGTTTTAATTGTTTTTATTGACATTAACAAACTAGCGCGTGCTTCATAAATTTAATTTTGCAATTAACGAGTTCTTCTATTTCAAAGCGTTTTATGAGTCATTTGTTTTTAGCATTAGAATTTTATTATTTAAATGATCACGCGGCGATCTTAACCGAAATGTAAACAACAAACAGTGGGATTTGTTTACCAAATTATTCATCTGTTTACCCTGTAAAATTAATACATACATACATATGTTGATGTCGCATATAGTTATAAATTCTATCAGTCGCAATTTTCTAAATTTTTTATCGTTGGTTTTGAATAACACTCGTAAAAATATGTATTTTTATAATTTGCATTATTACTGAACCTGTAAACTTTTATACAGGGTATCGTGTAGCTAAAAACTTTTTTCTTCAACATTGTTATTCTTATTTGTTGTCAGATAACTATATTTTATTAGGTGATAAGAGTCGTGTGTTTTCTGGTTTTGTCTTTTAAGAGTATATGCCTAGCTACTAGATAACGATAATAATTTTCGAGCCTTTTTTGACATATCAAACCAATTTCAATGACCCACAATTTCTGCTGAACTGCATTCGCAATAGCTTATCTATCTTATCAGCTTCGAGACCATAAAACGGCTGTTTTAATAATGTTACATTTTTGTTAACAGAACATGTTAAGGCACAACTGTCAACTGAAAATCTACATAACATAAAATACGCCTCTGTAAGTAGATCTAGTTCAATGTTATGTTAATTAACAGTGCTAGAATTATGCAAGCGACCACTGTTATTTACAGAAGCAGATAAGATTAGATTTTCCCTATTGTCACATTTGTTTAATTAATAGAGTCACCAAAACCCACAATTAATTATATTTGTTTACGATTTACGATATTTATAACTTGATTAAATTATAGCATCAACTAATGATCATCGTATTTTATAACTGTTAAGCTCAATTTGTCGAAACGATTTCACTAAATATCACAATAGGCCCGTTAACTGTAATGCCCGGAACAATTAGCTGTTATACGACGTTTACCCTGTTTGTCAGCCACAACAATAAAAGTGCACATGTGAAATGTCTACAAATCGACTGCAGAAAATATTACGTATACGATGCACGTATAAACGATGAAACAAAAGCTCCCTTGTACGTATTGTAAAAGATGCCAAGAAAGCTTTAACACTGAAAGTTGGAGAGTACAATAGAACAAGATTTCTCAATAATAAAAGATAGGAATGTAGTAGCAGCTTTTCTCTCATTCAAAGTTCAGAGAAAATAGAAATAAAATCATCTATCAGTTTGATTAACATAAAAACAAATTGATTAACTATTTGAAAAAAAATAAAACAAAAGTATTAATTAACTTTTCTTGATTTGGATTTAATGGATTTTGTTAAAATTTTCTCAAATTTCACATTCAACACACGAAGCAGTCACTTGCCCTTTCACTTTACAAATCCTGAGGCATGATGTCTACCTTGGAATATCGCCATTTGTTTTATCTGTGTGGAATGACGATAAATGCTAATGATTCTGTTTTTTTTTTTAGTTTTAATCGCTTGTTTTACTTGAGCAGTTGAACTCATTTCACTGCACACACAAACAAAAAAGTCATACATAATATGCGACTAATAATAAATAATGAAAATAATTACAAGTCAAATTGTATAACGAACAAGACACATGTACAGTTGCGGTCAAAAAAATAGTAGTGCGTGCAATGAATTTACAAAAACTCAAAATTTAATGACTTTTCATTTATCCAAATTTTTTATATAATTTTTTTAAGATACCTTAATATATTGTTAATCTATCTGAGAAATCAAAGATAGTAAACAGTTATTATTTTTCGACTTAGGAATTTTTTTCTTGCAATAGCCTGAAAAATGGGCGGTCAAAATAATAGTAGTGATGAACATATTCAAATATTTTAATGATGAAAACGATCCAAAACCCCTTTTTTTTTATTTAAAAGGTTAGATATGTGAAATGCACTTAATAATTAACAAATTTAATAATTTGTTGTGAAGCCTTTATCTTGAATTACCGCCTTACAACGACGGATTATGGCTTTTACATCGTTCTGTTTGTATTGAGCTCCAGGTGCTCCTAGCGATCTTCCAAAGATGAATATTATTTGTTGGTTGATGCTTGGCAAAATCCTTCTTCATATCGGACCACAAATTTTCAATGGGATTCAGATCGCGGGACCGTGGTGACCACTCCACTACCTTAAATTTATTTCTATGCGAACCATTCTTTCGAAGATTTGCTGATTTGCTTTGGGTCTATGTCTTGTTGGAACCTCCAAATTATCGGCATATCATCTGAAAAATACGGTAGCATAATGTCCTGCAGAATTTTCACATGTTCGTGCCTTTCCATTATGGTTATGATCCATTATATGGGTTGGACCCAGTAATGTGAAAATGCGCCCAGGTTATTATTCTCATACCACAATGTTTGATGGTCCTGCAGGTGAATCTGGGCTAATATTCGGACTTTAACGGATACCTTACATGTTGTCGAGATCCTCGACCAGCAAAAAAAATAATTTTGGACACATCCGACCACTAGAGGTTTCTTTATTTCTCTAGGGTCAATGCAGATGATCCTTAGCAAATCGAAATCGCTTTTGGGCAGGTATTTTTTTTAATAACGGAATTTTTCACGGGCTTCTTTCTGCCAGATTATTATTTTGCAAACATCTAAGAATGTTTTACACACTTTGGTCCATACCAAAGTTCTTTTTTATAAGTGCTGCAGGAGCAAAAGGGTCGCGTTTCAAAAACCTCACTACTTTTGTCACTAGTCTTTTGGACATGGATCGAGTTCTTCCTCGTTTATCTTATTTTAGAGAGTACTTAATGGCGTTTCTGATTATGGTTGGCAATCATCTAATCAAATTTTCTACTTCCTTAAACGTTATCCTTTTAGGAATCAATTTTTTAATACGAGCACGCCTATCAGGAGTGCAATGCTTGCCACGCCCCATTGTAACAACTCTAAGCAAAAAATTGTTTATAAAATTAATAGTAAATTATCAAATTACATAAATAAATATCAAATCAAGTGCCTTTTCTGCTTAATATCCTTTTTTCCCACTTTTAATGCATTCACTACTATTATTATGACCGCCCATTTTTTAGACTATTACAAGATAAAAATTGATTAGTCGAAAAATAATAAATTTTCACTACCTTTGATTTCTCAGATTGATTAACAATATAATAAGGTATCTTAAAAAAATTGAATAAAAAATTTGGATAAATTAAAAGTCTTTAAATTTTAAGTTTTTGTAAGTTCATGGCAAGCACTACTATTTTTTTGACCGCAGCTGTACATACATATGTACGTACACACGTATAACGACTTAAGGTCAAACTATTTTTCATGCAACACCTTGAGAATAAGTTCACCAACTGATTTCAACAATGCGCTGAGGAGGGGGAATAGGCGCTCTGCTCTCAAGGAAACCGGTTGTCCACTCCTCGGAGCGTCGGCCTGTCGTCAAGCCCCCCGACAGCTATCGTCGAGTCATTTGTAATGAGTATATATAATTGTTGCGGCTACAAAATACCCGATGGCTACTACTATATACATTATATTGGGCACTGTTTATGACCCGGTCTGCAACAACAACAGTAGTAAGTCGAATCCATTTTAATTGAGCGAAAAATAATATTGACTGTATATACATACATTACCAACTTCGTCTATTGGCCAAGTGTGCACAGTGGCGCAACAACAACAAAATCTAAGCTCAAGTTGCACTGCGTGTTTATGGCACATAAACGAATGCAGGGGGTAGTAGGAAGTGGAAGGGGAAGCAGACGCAGTTGGAATAACCAACCTAGCACGCGATGAGGTCCTAAAGTTAAGAATAGCAAATTGGCTAAGAAAAACTGAGGTAAACTGAAAACAAAATTCGAACGCTTTGTCAAAGTTCGAAGTTCGAACACACCTTTAAATATAGCACACAACGGAATATGAACTATATATTTATGTATATTATATGTATGTTTACTTTTGTGCGATTTACTTTGTGTGTAATGAAAAACACTTTGTGTAGTTCAGAAAACTTGTATTGATTTCAATATTGATATGATATCATTGCTATATTTAACCCTTTAAAAGTTGACAATTCAATGTCAATAACATTGTCAAAGATACCAAAAAGATGTTAATTTAATTTGGTAATACACACAGTTGAAAATACTTATATGGCATATAGCAATAACAAACAGAATAATAACAAAAGAGGAAAAGAAACAATTTAATGCTGGCAATGATCCAAGAAAGAACAAGGCACGCCAAAGCCAAGAAGAATACGTCGTCAGTTTGTTGTTGGTTCGTGCCCAGTCAGTCACAATGTGCGGCAAATAAATCACATTAAAAATTTAACAGAGCAAAGAGGAAACCAACAGCAACGACAACATTAAGCATTTACAGCAGTATCGAAATGCAGCGCAAGCACAAAACACACACACACACACACACTCACAAACACATATATACATTCCAATGCTTAAAGTAGAGCTTTTAATGCAAGCTAAGAATTTATTCTGAGAATGCTTCGTTATGTTTTTCTTCAAACAAAAAACGAAACATAGGCAAATAAATAGAGCAGATTTTGTAATAATTGCTATTGTACTTGTTGTACTTACATTGAGCATCCATATGATCATCTCTTCGAGCACCGTGTCCATGCTGCTGTGTGCTCCGCTTAGCGCATATTCCACGGGATTATCACATTTGCGCTTTTGTTGCTCTTCTATTTGTTGCTTTTGTGAGGCAGTTGTGGTTTTGTGTCGGCGTAATGACACAGACGGCAATTGATGTGTTTGTGGCGTGTGATTGTTGTTATTGCTTTTCTCATCGCTGCCCTCGAACAAACTCAGCAATTCCATGTCGCCTTTGCAACAACAACGACACACGCGCGGCATTTCCAGTCGCTCCCCTTCCCCCTCACACGGCGTATCCTTTGTTGCCGTTAATTGATCATCTTTTAATTGGCGACTGTTGTTGTTGTTGTTGTTGCTGCTGCTGCGTCGTCGTTTGTTGGCACCCATTTCTTTATTCATTGTTGATTTTTTTATTGGTTTTGCTCTTCTTTCACTTGTGCGTTCACTTTTGTACACTTTTTCACTCGCACTCGCGCTCACTCTCATTTACATTGAATGGAGATGCGACTCTGCTTTCTCTATATCTCTACCACTCGCTCTCACGATCGAGATCGATGCCGCGGCGTTTCTGGCTTTCTTTGAGGCCTTTTTGCTGATGTTTTTGTTGTTTTTGCTGTTGTTGTTGTTCTGCTGGCGTAACACGCTTTCGTTTCGACCACGACAGAAAATACCTAAAAAGACATTCATATGGAAACATACGGGCATTTTATTTAAAAAAACAAAAACAAATAAATTTTAATTTTTCGCTGCCTATGTGAAGGTGTGTGTTCGAGTGTTTATTTGTGCGTCTATGTATTAGCCGGGACAAGTTTTGCTTTAGTAGGCCAACGGCCGAAAGAGATTTAGGCTTAAGTTGATCTGCTGATTTTATCTTTTTTTTTGTGCTTATTTAGATTTGGAGGTCAGATCCGAGAAAGGTCACTTGCACCAAATTAAACAATTAGCGGCAACGTTTACACCCAAACAACATTTGTAGCGTTGGCCTTTCTCAAATTTAAATAAATAAACATACAAACGCACATACTACATAAACAGTAGCATATATATATGTACATATATATATGTCCGTCCCACACACAACACACTTGGGCAAGAATTGATATTGATTAAACGAATAAAACAATAAAAAAAATCTTCACGCACACAAGCAATCGCATATAATCAGGAGGCTAAATGAAGGCAACAGATTTTCATTTCTTTAGGCACAGCACGAATTTAATTTATTTCTTCTTTCGCGAGCTGCGACTTAAATCTTATAAGACAAGAGGCACAAACAAACTGCACGCGACGCGTTCTGCTTTCATACTGAAAAGTCCAACTAGATCCCAACAAAAATGCTGCACGTTCAGCCGAAATCAGCTCTTGCTCTCACTCTTTTGGAATGCTCTCTCGTTTCGGCAATCAACTCGCCTGGGTGAGAGGGAGAGCGCGCACAAGTGCACATGTTCGTGTGCGAGAACTGATTGGGAGAGCAAGTTGCCCACACGTTGCGCTATAAATTTCACTAAAAACGCTTTTTTCACTTATTGCTGTCGGTGCAAAATAACTGCAATTTATGCAAAAAAGGGGAAACATGCCAAGTTTAACAGGCACTCAAAGCAATAACTGCAACTCGTGCAGACAACAGGCCATTTTGATGCAATACTTTGAATTTCTGCAATCCATTGCATTTTTGCTGCTCTCAAATTTCCAGAGCATGTGAGACGTGCTCTGTTTTTGTTGTGCTCCGCTTTGATGTTCAAATTCTTAGGCGCTGTTTTCTCCATTCGCGCTTTGCTGTCTGTACGTTTCCACAAAAAAGGGAAAATCGACACTTGCTTGGAGAGGAACTTTCGACTCTGATTGTCTCCTACTGTTTGTATACTTTTACAATAAAATGCAACTATTTTTAACTCTTTTTTGACCGTGACCAAATTTACTCACATTTTGTGGGTTGGTGCCGACGCCACCGCCTTGGCGGCGGCGTTTAAACGTTTTACGCCGATACAACTACAATTGCATTGTGACTGCTTACTGGCCACGATTAAGCTCCACGCTAAGTCAAGCCCAAATATAACTGGACTTTCTTAATATAACAATTTAAAAGCCTTTAAAATTTAGTTTCCGTGAGAAAAAAATATTAGGATGTCAACGAAAGTGTGACCACGCGAAGCAATGAATGGAAATACCAAAAATTATATTTTCCTTGCAGCTTACTTCACGTGAGATAGAAATTGCGTGTGGCCAACTTCACGTTAATGGAAGACTCTATCGGCCTACCACCACAATCTATTAGTCCGTTTTGCGCCATTTAAAAGCAAATGAAATTTTTCAAAAAAAGAGTTTGAAAAATTGGTTTTATAGCTACTCGTGCACGCCACAGTTTATTACGCAGTTGAAGGTAATCATTTTAATGAATGTTGAGAGTTGGTCATCCCTCTGAAAGTGAGTTTCTATTAAATCATTGCAATTGAGCATTCGACAAAAATCTAACAATAATTGCATTGACCAATTTAAAAATTCTAGCTTCAAAATTAGATAAAACGGCACAAATAGGTATATTTTTGAAAAAGAACCTTAATTACAATCGTCCTCTTTCTGTGCTCACAAGGTTGCCACCTATTAAAAACAATCGGTCTCTTTTTCTGGGAGCCAAGATTGCCAAACGTTAAAAGACTGTCGGTGACTTTTCGCGTGTCTGTGTGTGAGTTTTTTGTGGTAGTGTGTGTGTGTGTGTGTGTTGGCCGCGCTTAATGTGAAATAAATAAAAACAGGAAATTCAGCAATGTCCACGCAGTCTTCTGCCAAAACAGTAAATCAAAAGGAATATTTGAAGAAATATCTGTCTGGCGACAAGGAAAAGAAGAAGAAAAAGAAGCACAAGAAACACAAAAAGAGCACGCAAGCAACTGTAAAAATAATCGACGACGATGCTTACGATTCGAACAAGGAGGAAATGGACGAGGATCTGTTGCTGGGCGGCGAGGATGCGCCGCAAATAGTTGGCGAGTACATCGAGCAGAATCCAGATGCAGTGCGCAGCAAGTGGCGCAACATTGCCGTCAAGGAACCCAAGTCCGAATCCGATACGGAAACCAACGGCCACGCAGAGAAGTCGACGGAGCACGAGGCGGATTTGTGGGGCCGCAAGGCGGCGACAGTGAAAATCAAGCAGGAGAGACGCAACAGCCACTCGCCTGCCATGCAAATCAAACAGGAGAAGCGCAGCAGATCACGTGACCAGAGTCCGCCAGTCGTCCAGATTAAAGTGGAGAGGCGAAGCAGCTCCCGTGACCAAAGCCCGAAGAGAGTAGAGAGGAGACGCAGCTCTGATCACAGCCCGCCTCGCAGACCACGTGACTCCGATCAAAGCCCGCCCAGGAGACGTCGTGAGGCGGATCCATCTCCGCCTCGCAGACCACGTGACTCCGATCAAAGCCCGCCCAGGAGAGGTCGGGAGGCGGATCAATCTCCGCCTCGCAGACAACGTGACTCCGATCAAAGCCCGCCCAGGAGACGCCGGGAGGCGGATCAATCTCCGCCTCGCAGACAACGTGACTCCGATCAAAGCCCGCCCAGAAGACGCCGCTCCTCCTCCCGAGATCGCAGGCAGCCAACGCCTCCCAGACGCCAACGTAGCAGAGATCAGTCACCAGCGCGCAGAATTAAGAAGGAGAGCCGCTGGTCCAGAGCAAGGCAGAGCAGGACACCATCGCCTTCGCCACCGCCCACTCACAAGCCGAAGACAATGCACACGCTGGACGGCAAGAAGGCGGGACTGCAGGACGCCCAATCCTTGAAAAGCGAAACGGATCAGCGACGACGCGAGGAGCATCGGATGTTCGATCAAATGTCCAGCGAGGTGTCCGGACGAGATGCGGATGTCAAGGTGCGCAGCACAGGTCGCCGTGGACGACGGGCGCGCGATGCCGCTGCCGAGGATCCCGAGGAGCAGAAACGCAAGGAGGCGCACGAGCAGAAGAAGAAGGAACTGTACGATCGCTGGGGCAGGGGACTCAAGCAGCTGGAGGATCAGCGGGCGCGGCATGCGGAGATGTCGCACGAGGCCGCCAAGCCGGTGGCTCGCTATGCGAACGACGAGGATCTGGATCGACACCTGCGCGAGCAGGAGCACGCCGATGATCCCATGCTGCAGTATATGCAGGAGAAGCGCAAGAGACGCGAGCAGCAATCGAATAAGCCCGTGATGCCCGTCTATGCGGGCAGCTATCCGGAGAATCGCTTTGGCATCCGGCCCGGATATCGCTGGGATGGCGTCGATCGGTCCAATGGCTACGAGCAGCGCTGGTTTAACAAGCAGAACGAACGGCGCGCGGTGCAGGATGAGGCCTACAAATATAGCGTGGAAGATATGTAACAAAAAAGAAACACATGCATTTCAATAAAACTCAAATACAGTTTGTCAAGAAATTCTTTTCACTCCCTTAAAAATGAAATATTTTGACTTTAAATAAGAAAATACTAGCTTATTATATATATTTGGAAAGGTCATTTAATTTTCGTTCGAATGATGCAAAAATTTCCTTAACCCAATGAGTACCCATGGAATATTTTGAATTTTTGCAAAATCTACTGTTTCAACTTTTTTCCTCGATTTTTCACAAAAAAATTTGGATCGAAAAAGTTCCTGGAACAATTCTAAGAGTAACTGCAAAAAAAAATTGTCAAAAATATTTTTGCTAGTATTTTTTATAATATTTTGATACTGCAAAAAAGGCAGTTTTTGCATGAAAATGAGGAAAAATGGGTTAAAATGGTAATTTTTAGGATTTTTGAAATATTATCAAAAATACCAGTAAAAATATTTTTGAAAATTGTTTTTTTCAGTTACTCTTAGAATTGTTCCAAGAATTTTTTGCATCAAAATATTTTTTGTAAATAATCGAGGAAAAAAGTTTTGAAGAGTGACTTTTACATAAGCTCGAAATTTTCGAAGTGTACTAAATGGGTTAAGGAAAGTTTTGTGTCTTTCAATCGGAATTTAAACGACCTTAATAAGCTATTTTTTTCTTATTTAAAGTCAAAATATAACATTTTTAAGGGAGTGAAAAGAATTTTTTTGACAAACTGTATGTATTTTTACCAAAAAAGTTATCGATATTTTTAATTCAAATCACAGCGTTTTGCAACACTGCAGCGCAGTCTGTGTGTGCGCGCGCGCGCTAAATGCAACCCTGTGTGTAGAATAGCAGCGTAAAAGCGAATGGTAAATAGTTTTCAACACCTGCATGCTGCTTTGTGATTGCTTGAAAATCTTGGAAAACAGACAAAAGAAATTTCATATTTCTTGTGAATTCAAAACAATTCTTTTGGGAAAAAGCTCCGCACGAATCCCAGCTGCGTAAGTGCAAATTAATATGGTTAATAACTTAAAAAACTGATCATTTAACTTGATGTGCTAGAATTAGTTGAAAAATATAATATAAGTAAAGCACTGTTTCTTTTTTTTGTGTGTCGTTAAAGCGTAACAATTTAGTGTCAAAACAAAAGAGTGTGCGTGTATTAGTGCCCCGCCCCCGTTAATTAGCATAAACGCAAACAATAAGAAAACAAAAACAAAAACGTGTTGTTGCCAGCATTTTTTATACAAGCGACTGCTTGCATTGTTTCTTTTTGTTTTTGTTGTTGTTGTTATTGTAGCTAAGGTGTTATTTGTGTTGTATTTTGTTGTTGTTGTGTGTGTGTGTGTGTGTTGAATTTGATGCTTCTATTGCAACCTTCACCATGGCAACACTCGGTCAGTCAGCCGTTGCAAACCAGTTTCTTGTTGTTGCCGCTGCCGCTGCTGCAGCTGTAATGTTGTTTTGTTGTTCTTGTTGTACGAGTATGCTACACATTTTTATGGTCGTGCAAATTGGCGCGAAAATGTTTGCAACAGCCAAATGTATGCCAGCGCATAAAGTGTTGTGTATGTGTGTGCAAGTTGCATGCTGCAAGCCCACTTAGCAAAGCTCTCCTTCTCTCGCTCTCTTTCTCTCTCTTACTCCTGCTGCGTGACACACTTCCGTTCAAGAAATTCATTCATGGCAGAAATTCATTTCTGCTGCTGGGCCCGCCCTCTTAAAATGCCCGTATTTAAGCTTTTGCAGTGCAAAACATCATTGCATTATATGCAGACTAAATTGATTTTAATTAATATCGTGTTTACAGTTCATACGGCATCTTAAATCGGTTTATAATATAAATACTTCTTAATATACAGTGGCTCTCAGCTTATTTGACCCACTTATAGTGTTGCCAGTTTAACTTATTTCAGGCTAGATCTAGCATATTTAAAAATGGAATAGCTTATAAAATTTGTCAATATCTTATAGCTATAAGTTAGCATATTTTGCAGTTGGTAATAAGCTGCGAATATTTGAATATTTTAACATCTCTCACATTGATGATTTGAAATCACAAATTGATATTTTCATCTTATTAAATGGGAGCACTTTAATGACACTTTCAAATTTTGGGCAGACGTGCTCGCCTTTAAAGACGCAGGGAATACTAATCCATTTGAGTCCCTTGCTTTATTTGCCTTATTTATTTCATACGTGTTAAATAATGATTAGTAATCATAATCATTAGTAATTAGATTATTTTTGTTTAAAAGTCGAACTAATAATTAAATTACGATTATTTTCTGTTTTGCCCAATTATTTATTGATTACGATTAAAAAAAAATCTAAAAAATAATCTTAAATTTTTACATTTATTCAAAAATAATCAGAAAAAATATGTAGCTGTGAGAATCCAAATTTTCGGGCCGCTTTAGCTTGGCTTATCCCATCTTTATTGTTAAAAGCAGTCTTTAGATATTAAATGTTATTTGTAGTCATAATTGTTGACATTCTTCCAAAACCAGGCGGCATTTCTAATTTCAAACTGCTGAGAATTAAATATAAAGTGCCTTTTGCCACGCCCTCCGCCATAAAATGGGCACAGGTGTAAGTTTTTCCCTGCTCTTTGTGATATTGGTAAAAGCGTACAATTCGTTTTCGCAGCTTGTTTGGAAGGTATTTTGAAGTCTAATATAGTGCATATAATTTTTTGGAATTATTTGGTAAAAGATCATCATCACTATCGTCATACGACATAGCTGTAGGCACTTAAAATATTTCCGGAATTTCAGTTGTAACCCGTTATTACTTACTTTAAATTAATTCATCTCTTAATGAAAATTAAATATAAATATTATTTAAGCGCAGATTGGTTGAAAAATGTTTACATTTTAGTTAAATATTTTTATTTATTTAAATCTGAATCAAGCAATCTGTTTACGAGGTAAAAATCTAGTGACAAAAACATTTCCATGCCACAATATTTCTGATATTAAATTTTATGACGAACGATATAAAATTTAATATATAAATATTTCCCAAAAGAAAGTTTGGCATTCGACACATTGCTTAACTGGTTCTGATTCTTCATACCTAATAAAAATAATTTTTTTTGCTTTATATAACTCAATCGATCGGAGAGTCGTAGCAAATTTTTGCATTCTTCCTGTATATATTGCTAATCGCCTTTCGCACCCTTCGTGATGCTTTCCTCACTAGCGTTAACTGCCATCAACAGTGTTAACAACCACACATAAAACATATAAGCCAATGTATTTAGAAATTCCCATATAAAACTAATATGCCATATACTGCTTATTTCAACCAGAACTTTTAAAAAAGTTTAGGCATCTATAAAATCTAAACTTAATGGAATATCAAAATAGTTTAAATGCATCATAAATACTTATTAATTATGACTTCATTTATTTAAAAAAAATATATTTCTAGCATTTTATTATAATTAACGACTAAAAAATCAACGAAAAACAATGCCTATTTTAAGCCTTTTTTTCATAGATATGGCCAACTTTTGGTCGAATTGTATTGTACAAGAACACAGCTGGTGCATTTGGCTTAAATCATATTAAGCTGCCTTATAAACTAGGCAAGAAAGTGTATCATAAAATTCATCTACATGCTTACGTTTTCCTGATCATTCTGTTGTGAATAAATGACCAAAAGCTTTGACCAATTGAGAGACACATCTGCTTAGTGTTATTGTTGTAAAGGAAAGCCATTTGGCAAGCTGCGATCGTTTGCACGTGGCCTCCCAAAGCTCGCTGCGCTCGAGGTCCAATCATCCCCCAAATATTTTGTGATTTATTCGGTTTGCGATTGCTTGTATGTATCTACACAAACATACATGTGCCCTTGGCTCCCCTCCTTCAAAGTGAAGCCGAAGCTTAACCTAAACCTCAACCCTTGTCCTTCAGTACTTACTCCTGCTTCAATATCTTGCCGTTTGCCTTGACAGTTGGCGTTTTCAGGGTGCTTCCAGGGACCCAGTGACATTGTAATGAAAATTAGAAAATTTACACGCATCTCACGCTGTGTGTGTGTGCTACATGCACCCCTAACAAGGTTGAGCCCTTAAGGGGTATGTTTTGTCTCAAACAAAAAAAAAAGAAAAGAAAAATCATGTGTGCAGTTCTTTCAACTCTCGCTTTTAAAGCGTTTTTGAATTCCTTTACTGCAAGTTATTCAAATGCCTTCGGTTACACATAGTTTTTCTATAGAATTTTGTTTTTTCTTTCGTTTTGGCAAATTTACCACCTAATGACTCATCGAAGGGTTGTTTATGCAGTTCTTATAGGAAAATCGTACAGTCTTAATCTGTTTGCAAATCGAAACATAATTGAAGAACTCTTAATATCTCCCCATATGCACCTCAAACATTAAATCTCAATCCATCGATTATTTCTGTTCAGCGACTTCTCACGGCGCTGGCAAAACAATGAAAATCTCAAAGAAATTTTTATGCAACCCAACTGTTTTCCCCTCTTAGAACAATGGCTGAGGAGAAAAGCGCCCCGGAAATAAACTACTTTCATGTGGTTCTTTCTATTATTCAAGAAAAACATAAATTGGAACCAGTTCTGCTAATTTGTGCACACGTGCAAAACTCTAGGAAAGTCTATGACGACAATGGACTAGAAAGACAAAGGAGTTTCAGCAGAAGCGGGTTTTCAAAGGGACAGAAGTGGGAGGGAGGTTCTAGGATCAAAATGCCACTCTCCACTGACACTGTAAATTAATGTTAATTTTTGGTAAAAAATTTGTCAAATTGATAATTAATCTTTGACGTAATGGGTTGCTTGTTAGGGTCATAAAGTTGTTATAAGTTCAAAGTTCTAGTTGATTTTCTTTGTGAACATCTAGGAACTTTATCTCTTAAAAATTCAGAAAAATTTGTAATTTTTTGTTATTTAGAAGTACACTTAAAGAATGTAGATAAGTATTATCGATTCTTGGTAATTTTCCATAACTAAAAACTCGAATATTACCATAAAACATTGAAAGTGCCTGCTTACAGGGTATCCTATAATACGTGAGCACTCCAGAATTTTTACTTTTTTCAAATTTGCCAAAGGTTTAATTATGTATGCGCCGTGAAATCGATTGAAAATCTCTTTTGATCGACTTTTAAAGAACCTTTCCAAATGAATCTGTGGAATTGCCACATGCAGTTTCTTGGATGGGCTGAACTGCAAGTCACCCCTTAAAGGTGCCGCTTTAAATTTTCCCCGCTAAATCTATTTCAATTATTATTAAAATTTGTTATTTACATTTCTATTGAAATGAATTGCTTGAAGAAAACGGGATAAAGACTTTTCCCTACCAATTCACGTAAATCGCGTGTCGTGAAAAGCTGGGAAAACATAAAAGTAACCTAAACAAAACAATAGAGAACGTCTCAGTCGTATGAGGACTCGACTTGGAGATACCCTTTGGCAAGCTACGATGTAAAGAATAATATTCCTGCCGTCTGTTACAATTGCAGAAACTCAAAGCACCCTTATTTCTTTTAATACAGGGTATAACAAGACAAGATAGGGTTCAGCGTCGATGCCTTTGTCTAGAGCTCACACACTGGCCCAGAAAGATCCTCATTTCAGTACGGCTGCGTCTTCCCCTCTTGTCTTTCCAGTCAGACAAAAGTTAATGCTTTTATGTGCGAGGCTTTTGTTGAGCAAACTGGAATTGGAATTAGCATGAAGCGTACGATACCGGTGGAATAATAATAATAATTGTCCTATAGATACTTTCCCATCTCTAACTAGGGCAGCGGGTTGTCGTGTCTTCATTGTTAAACTATCGCCAATACATTTAATGAAAAACTATCTTACAATAGTTATCTGCTAAATAGTCAACTAGGGCTTGTAGAATATGAAAAATATGTTCTCAGTTATTGATATAATTATAGATTGAATAATTTATTGTGATGATTGTTTAATGATAAAGACTTCTAAAAGACTTTCTTCCCCAGTGGATCAGAGATCTTCGTGGTGTTTTTTTAACTTACATATTTTTCATTGATTTTTCTGGATTTTCCCCAAGTATTGCAACAAATGTTGGATCACTTTTAATTTTTTGCGTACCACAGACTTATCTTAACTTTTTCTTCTTTTTAGTCAAAAAAATTAACTTTATAATAATTTATTTTTTTACTTCAAAATCTTAGTATTTATGAAATTTTCAATATTATTTTAATTTTATTGCCGAATGCTGTTAGTCTCCTAAAATAAATAAATAAAAAAATAAAATCTTATTGTCTGAAAATTATATTTTACTATTATTATTTCATCGATTCTCAGCACTATAGTTACATAGATTGCTTTTAATTTATCGGGAAAATCGATTCTATAATTAAAAAAAAAGGAGTACTTAAAAATACTCAGAATGCATTTAATTCTTATTAAATATTTTTATTTTTTACACATTTTACCTTATACATAATTTGTATGTTTTACAATCTATTAGACCCTATATAAATAGAGAAGATCTAGCTTAAAGTGTGTATACATTTAATTATATAAATATTTCCAATCAAAAATATTAATTCAGGGTCAAAACTTCAAAATAACCATGCAGAAAAATTAAGGTCAATATATGACTCCTCAGCTGAACTAAAAATTTGATTTTCAATATATAATATAAATTCAGACCTAATTTATTCAATAAATCTTATAGGACTCTTAAGCTAAGACTATTTTCCTTTTCCAACTCCCAGACGTTGAACAGGAAAACCCATAGAAATCAACAGTCTTACTGTACTTTGATTCTACTGAATGAATCCGGCAAAAGTGAGTAATAAATTCTTTAGTTGAAAAGTTGTAAAAAAGAAAGAAAAGGAGAACATAAATGTGAGCGTCCTGTCCTGTTGCCAAGCTCATTCAATTACACACTCGTGCTCGCACTCGCTCTCACACAGGACACAGGATACGGCCGCGAGCGCTTTCCACCCCGCAACGTTTGGTGGGCAAACACGTAAGTTGAAGCGATGAAAATAAAAGGCAAGGAAAGCCAAAGATTTCGCGATGCCATTGAGGAGAATGCGCTGCGTACTCAGACTCGAGCCTTTTGGCCTGGGGTTAGTTTGTCTTTTGAGGGTTTCCCTTTTCTTATACCCTTGCAAGGAGTATTTTAATTTTGTCATGAAGTGTGCATTGCATTCGGGAAGCCATGGTAGAATCTTTAAAGTGTATATTTTTAGTATGGTTAACATATATAACGAGCTGATAGATATAGTCCTGTCTGTTTGCTTTATGGAACTTGGTACAACTCCGTTTTTTGACTGCAGGCAGTACATATCTCAGAGCCGTCATTATGTAATTTAGCTGTAATAGGATAGATCGGTCTAAAAACTTATCTAATTCTTAAGATACTATATCAAGCAATCTCACAGATTATGCATTTAGTTTTGTCTTAGAAAATATATAACTTTTTGGCTAAAATCTGACTAAACTGTTGTATAGCTGTCATAGAACCGTTCGGTTGAAAACGAATCTTTAGTGTAAATATCCTTATTTCTTAAGATATCTCAAAAAAAACTGACAGATTATGTGCTAGGTATAATCTTTTAAAACCTAACAAAATTTGATTAAAATCGGGTAAACAATCAGCGTTTGCAAGGGTATTAAATATTCGCCATACCGAAGATAAACTTTGCTTCTGGTATTTACTTTATCTCGCGTCTTATAGCGAACTGGCTCTCTGGCTGTGCTGGTTTATGGTAGTGGCAATGGTGGTGGTGGTGATGGTTGATTTTGGTGGTGGTGGCTTTGTTCCAACAATCCAATCCACAATCCGCCCCGCCGCCAACATCCAACAGGAGAGCATCCTGCGAGTCTCAGTCAGGGACTCTCTGGGCATTCCGTTGCTACACACTGACACAGTTATCGAGTGCAATTCAGACAGGTCGGTTGTGTGTCTCCGTCTCCGTTCGCGTCGCGTATTCCGGTTTGTTTAGGGTTTAGCTTCTTATTTATTCCTCGTACTTGGAACGCGCGTCGCGTTTTGTTATCCTTGTTCTGTGTTGTTGATGTTGTTTAATCCTTATCCTTAGATAGTTATTCAAGCATTCTATTAAATCTTGTTCCTTAACTTTTGTTACTCTCGTTCGCTTCGTTTCCTTTTCTTAATCGCATTTCGTGTTGTGTGTTTTGCTTGTTTTTTTGTTGTTTTGGGTAAGTTTAAGCATTTTACTTTGGATCTGTGTTGTCTGACATTAACGCTCCAAATGATATCCATTAATTACACAGCAGATAATACAAGTATATATATGTATAAAGTCATAGGCCGACTGTCTGGGCTTTGTTGCAAATGCAGACACAGAGAACTGAGAGAGTGCGATACGATTCTATATCTATCTGTATGCAGTTCTCTTTGTATCCCCTTGGATTTGTTACATTTCAACAACTTCCGCATTGTCAAACAAACTCGTACTATAAAAGATATATACTATATAGGCGGGTGCTGTCGACGCCGATGTCGTCTGCAATCAATGAACCAGCGCCAACACAAGTTTCATACTTGCTTCGCCACAAATTGCAATTAAAAAATACATTCATTCAACAAAGATACGACTAATATATACCACGTATTTACGATTTTTTTCTTTGTTTCTCTTGTTTATAATTAGTATATAGTCTGTTTACAAACTGTAAAATACATTCGCTGCAACATTTTCATAAACTATATATACTCCACATTATCCAGAAAAATTTGAAATGAAGCCTACCCTGTACTCTTATAAAATTTATAAATTTCTAGTTTCTTTAAATTCTTACTCTTTATCTTTGATCTATTTATTTCTAGACGACTACGTGGTCCTCCTTAACATTTACTTTAATATGACATTTATACGTCTACAGTAAAAACAACAAAGGTGAGTACTCATCATGCTGCACCGCAATTTTATAGGGTATATTATTATTATATTATTAGCCGGAACACTTTGAAATATATGTATTTTAGTTATGAATTTCAGAAATTCTGTTTCAATAGAATTGTGTATGCGATAATATTGATATACTCTTTCTAAGAGTTGTACAAATCAATTGTGTTAATTAATTAATAAATAAATATATTTACATAAAATATATGTATATAGATATTTTTATATCTTCTCATGCTGGGAATTTGAACCTGTGAATTCTTAAAATAACTAACTTCGGGAACTTACTTAGCTTAACAATCTGTAAGAGTATTTATTTATTTTATCTTTATTCTTATCTATATATACTGGATTCAATAGATTGCAATAAAGAAAAACAATGCAATGGTTTTTCTGTTTTGAAATATCGTTGCACTTGACTTTCAGTATAATAACAATAATAAAAGAAACAATAAAATTAAATGCCAAGCTAATAAAGTCAATCTGATTAAATATAATCGTTATACTTCGATATTGATCATGTTTCTAAGGAAAAGTCAGTTTGTATCTATTGGGGAATTATTAACGCCAACAATGTCAATTTTTACATAGAACTAGAGCTGTTTTATCTTTAAAAATAGCCATGGAAATTGTCACTAAAAACGCCCACATTGCTGTTCACTTTGTTTCTGGTATATTTTAATTTCCTGAATGATTCAAGTTGAACTTTGTTTAGTAGCTAAAATTATTTATATTGTCGCTATGACGTGCAATATTTTTTTATGATAAAAGATAATACTATATTGACTTAGTCTGATAATACATATACATACATATGTATGTGTCTGATGGATTATTATTTTATTCAGTTGTCTAGTGTAGACACTAAAGAGAGTAAGAAACTGACCCTGAACTTGAACTGAACTTGGCGCTGTGGAAAAGCCAATGGCTCGAGGTTTACGTTTTGGGTCTGGTCTATTCGAATACATACACACATATGTATATATTGTTAAAATCGCTTAGTTGTTGAATGTTATTGTGTTTGTATTTTTTTGTTGTTGCTGTGTTTTATCAGAGAGCTTTAGCTATAATTGGTGTGAGTTGCCTGGGGCCAATGAACGTTAAGCACACGAATCAGCAGAAAAACAACACTAAAAAATAGCCAAAACAACAAATAAAAATATATATGTATGTATCTACATATGTATTTACGAATATGACCATAATGTTGTTTATTTGTACAAATTGCTGAGTGTCTTCAATCACATGCAAAGTGCATGTGAGTTGTTGTGTCTTTTCTGATTAAGAAATTTTTTTTTTTTAAATTTAATCAGGTCAAACGGAAATGTAGAACACTGTTGCTCAGTCAAAGGACCAAGTTTAGCAGTTCGATTTACGGCGAGTAATCGAATCAATCTGGAATTTCGCTTTAGTCTTATTCTCGCTCATTTAGTTCGTGAGTCCACAGATCTTAAAAAAAAATATTTTGCGAGGTCAAATTCTAGTGACGAAAACATTGTGATGAATAATATTAAGTTTAACAAATAAATAATTTTACAAAAAATATTGGCACTTATAAAATGTTTTATCTGCCACAAAAAGAATTCACCATTTGCATGCAGTATATTTCCGCATGACGCTGCATGAGCGTACATATGTACATTAGGGTGTCCCTATTTGACAGTCAATATTTTTAAACGCATACGGGCTAGTTCTGCTCATTAGGTCCTAAAGCACTCAGAAATAAATTTTTACCTCAATCGGAGTATGATAACCGTGCCGACTTGGATCGGAAAATTTAAAAATTATATGGAAAAAAAAGTTTTTTAATTTTTTATTTTTTATATTGTTTATTAGGTCCTATGAATCAAAACAAGTTTTCTAATGGAGTACGATAACCCATTCAAATTTGCATCGAAACATGAAAAATCATCGAAAAATGTATAATCAGTGTTAAAACACTGTTCTTTCATGTTTTAATGCAAATTTGAATGGGTTATCGTACTCCGATTAAAGTGAAAACTTGGTTTTGAGTTCTTTAGGACCTAATAAACAAAATAAAAAAATAAAAAATTAAAAAAATAAAAAAAAATTTTTTTTTCCCATATAATTTTTAAATTTTCCGATCCAAGTCGGCACGGGTTATCATACTCCGATTGAGGTAAAAATTTATTTCTGAGTGCTTTAGGACCTAATGAACAGAACTAGCCCGTATGCGTTTAAAAATATTGACTTTGACCAAATAAGGGACACCCTAATGTACATACAGTAGTGTAAGGGTAAAAAGTATATTCAGTTAACAGGTAATATCTTGCTCGAACGAATTTTCACAGATATGTGTTATATGTCAAAAAACGCGGAATTAAATTATCTATAACATATTTAGAAGTGATTTAAAACGTAGGTTTTTCTTAAATCGCCAAAGAAATTTTGTTCACCTGAAGGTTTTTTCCTCTGTTCTCTAGAAAAAAGTTTAATCCCTTCAAAATACATTTCATATCGTTTAATTATTATGAGGGTGTCAATTATTGCGACCCCCTAAACTAGCAAATTTTCGCAGAACAAAAGTTTATAAATTTCTGATCGGGAACAAGTCCTCATTAAAACTTTTAAGCTATAGCAACGATTTCATACAAACAGACAAACAAACAAACAGACTGACTTTTCATCTCATTTTCAAAAGGACACTCAAAAGTTGTAAGTTAATTATCTTTTAAAACAGTGTTCAGATCTGGATGGTCGAGGTGTCATTCGACGCGTATTTTTCATACGAATAGTAAGAAATTAAAAAAAGATGTCAAAAGGCTTCAATGGCCCCACTTGCTCCAATCGTTTAAATTTGGCCCCTTCTACTAACACCTATTTATCTCACGAACCAGGTGAGTTTTCAAAAGTCTTATTATGTTCATTTGTTAGTTAAATTGATACCTTTCGATCGGTTGTATTTCCTGGACATTCCATTCTTCCTGTACATATTGCTAGTCGCCTTTCGCACCCTGATGAGCAATTATGAGAGACTCGTTCATTCGTTAAGTTTTGTGCACCGTTGATCGATTTTATTTCGAGCAATTTGGTGGATTTTCTAAATGGGCATTTCCTTCTTGATAATATTTAAATAATAATACATATTATTAAAAGAATACTTGCACTACCTGTTTAACAACAAATTCTTTGTTATCTACTAAATATATATGTAGTTGTTGATGTGTGTATAATAAACAAGGATTAAACGAGATTAAATAGAGTGTGAAAATTTCCAACGTTGCTTCACACTCTCATAACGTTGCCCATTGACGCCCCCATAGCCACCCTTTTTTTCCTTTTTTTTTTTTGCGAATTTTCATTTAATAAACATAAACAAATCGATACGCGTCACAACAACGCCAACAATGTCTGCGTGAGTCGTCCAAGCTGTGTATATACACTATATTGTATACTATGTGTATACTCTTATATACATAATATATTTTGGATGTACACATTCGCCGGCTGTCCCCTTTTAAAAGGGGGCTGCGTGCGTGGGGGTTGTTGTGGAGATTTGGCTGCCATGTTGAAAAGTTACGACGCAGAATTCCATGGAAATCCTTAGGCCAACGAGCAGTAATGCTCTTACTCTCTTTCTCTCTCTCTCTCTCTGTCTATGGCATGCTCTCGCATAATAAAACCCACGCTCCGAAATGCGTATCTACAACCCCAAGGCCAAACACAACCACAATAACCACCCACCCCCATGTCCTTGATGTATCTGCCAGTCTGCGGTCGCATTTTTGTTGTGCTTCTGCACATTCATAACAAAAACAATTTGGAAAATTTAAGGTCAGAGCGACGAAGATGTTATATCCTTCCACACAATGCTAAGCTTAGACTTGTTCTAAAAATAGCTCTTCTCATAGAGTTTATTAATATGCTGGAAAAGTTAAATTGAGTAGCGATGCATTTTAGCGTATATAATATTTAGAAACCGTAAAAATGTACTCATCTACTATTAAAATAACCATGAAGTACATATAATGGCTTAAATCTCGTTTTAATGCATTGCTTATATACTTTTCTCTGAAAAATGTACCCAGAATTGCTTCAAATTATCGATTAATCGGTCTATCAACCAGAGCTGCCTTATTTGGTACATCTTTATAGTACTGTACCATTTAAAAATGGAAACTTTGCTGAAGATGTACCAAATAAGGCAACTCTGGTTGATAGACCGATTAATCGATAATTTGAAGCAATTAAAAAGTTACTTAAAAATACACAGACCTTTTTTTTTAATTATATTCTATTCTGTGGCGTTTCAAATGCTTTGCATTAATTATAATGACAGCGCGCCAGAGCATGAGAGAATACACAAGTAGGCGACAGGCGTACGTACAGTGGGAGTGGCTGCGCCCACAAGTAGGCAACAAACTCCAACTTTCGAAGGTGCCACGATGTTTCGGACTGCCTTGAACTCGATGATGCCTCGCAAAAGGAAAGTGAAAGTCGTTGGATGGTTGAGCGAAAAAAAATGTAGAAAGGAAACCGGTGCTTGTCACCATGAAATGGTAACGCCCACGCGTCCCTACGTAGGCGTTGGTATTTGGTGTTGTTTAGTAAATACTCGAAGGATACCGGCGCCCACGTCCTTGACAATCATTTACCACATGAATCCTTGATGTGGGCGTGTGTGCTTATGTATAAATGTATGTATGTATGTATTTGACATCCTTGGCATTTCGACGAGTATGTTCAGGAACCGACTATTCCCGATGTTAATTCCCGAGCATACATACGACTATGTACAAGGTATTTACTTATTCCTGCCATGTTACACGTTTTGTTGTTGTTATCGTTTTTTGTTTTGCTGTGTCGCAATTTGCCATTCAAGGACATGTCTCTGATTTTCTGCAACAACTGCCATGCAAAAATTTTCCATGCGTCAGTTCGATTGTCCTCAAACGCCAACACAACTTGATTTCCCTGTAAAGACCGGGGAATGTGGGAAATTGGATTTTTATTATTAGTAAGAAAATTAACCGTTTAATACCAGCAGAATAAAATTAACAAATAAAAACCGATAGACGAAGCTTTTCGTCTAAATAAATTAATCGAAATCATGCTAAATTGATATCGCGTTTGTTTCATCAGCAGTTTTGGTACTTAAATAATGAAATTACGTTTTTTATAAGGCAAATTGCATCATCCGATGTTGAGGAACCATTAAAAAAAAGAGCTAAACCAAAAAACAAGTTACATTGCAATTTTACAAATACATACAGTCAATCAAACAATTGTTTTGACAAAGAATAATTGTCAGTTATTTTTGTGACTCTTTTTTTTTGCTTGTTCTAAGAACCGTAATAAATCGAAATAAATCGAAATGTGTACATTTTAATCAGTGTCAAAACAATTAATTGACCAACTGTACATAAATATCGACTCTTGTTGTGCACATTCCTTTTGTTATTATTTTTCCGATTAATATAAACAAACCAATAAAGAATTGAAAACGCAACGTCAGCGTTTTTTTTTTTTTTTTGAATGCGCGCATTTTCGCTTGCATCGTTTTCCTTTCTTTCTTACATGTAAATATAACGAATATATACTATATTTTTAATGCTCAACTAGTTTATTTTTGCAAAAAAAATCAAAATACAAATCAAATTGCCAGACAATTTCATAACAGAAATTTGCATTAAAAATAAGAACAAACAGCACAAATAACAATGACAACAACAATGCGCAAGGAAAATGAAAACAAGCTGACTGGTCCGAAGTAAACAACAAAGGTGACGTCAAAAACGGGTGGGCAGCAAAAACATATGTATATTTGTACAAGTATGTACATAATACATAGAGAGAGAATGAGAAAGAGCAAGAGCGGAACTTTGTAAGTGAATCTATTTATTAATCAAATGGAAAATAAAACATAAACACTTAAAGCAAAGCGAGCAACAAATGCGAAAGGGAAAGAATCAAATCAAAACAACAACAAACGTAAAAGACTGTACCGCAGCAGCGACAGCGCCGCTGCTATCCCACTGCCGCGTGCCCCCAGCGCCGGCATTTAAGAAACCAAATGGGGAAAATGGAAGTGAAAGAAGCAACAGACGAAGAGACAACGACAATGCCTCTTTATCTGCGTATGTATGCATGTGTGTGTATGTGGGTGAGCGACATGCGCTCTCTGTGTTACTCTCTCTTGAAACGCTGCGCGCCTGCACAGCTGAACAATCAAAACAAAATCAGCAAGCGCGGGAGCTTTCACTAGCTTGGCATGTTTTTGTCGCTGAGCTTTTGAAACTTTTGTGAACAATCGGTCAAGAACGTTTGAGAAGCGCGGACACGGAACGCATCACAGCACATTTGTTGTGTGTATTAGTGTGTAGAGAAACACACAACACATAGAGCAGAGTGCGATAATCAAAATAAAACATCAGAAACTAATTTTTTTGTCGTTGTACATGACAAAACACCGAAATCAAAGTAAATTATTGTAAAACTATATGTATGTATACAAAAAAATTGCTTTAAAAGTAGCTGTAGTTGTGCCCATAATTCAATTAGCGAGTAATTAAAACAATTCATCAAATCGCGCGCGATTACAAAAACGCAAACAAAACGCGCTTCGATCATACGAGTTTGAGTAAATTAACTTGGGCTCACCCATACACATACACACAAACAAACTCGCTTTGGCGACTCGCGAACTAGTTTCAAGTCAGCAATATAAGCAAAAACAAAATATATTTACTCAATCAAAAATAAAACGAGCAAGGCATGAAAATAATCAGTAGATTTGCATAAATAAATGAAGCAACAAACAAAAATAAAAACGCTGCCAAATTTGATGAGTGCTGGAATTTAACTACAAAAATATTCTTACGTCGACGCCGACGCGACGCAAAGCGACGCGACGTTCGCTTACCCTCTCACACTCACGTGTATGCAGAGAGCGGCCATAGTAGAGCGAGCTTTACTTTTGCTCTCGACTTTCCTGTTCATGCTTTGATCAGTTGTTCGCAACACGCTCAGCTGCTCGGTCGAAATCACCGCAAAATTGACAGCAACAGAAAAGTAGCAAACGATAACAAAAGTCCAACAAAGCTTTCAAAGTTGTTGTAAATTTTTGCCCCAACTATAACAATATTTTACGATATATTGAATTTAACGTGTGCCATCGAGTGTCATTGTTTTCTAATATCCCAAATACACATGTATACATAGAGGGAGCTTTTCAATGTCAAACTTCAAGTCTTACGTCAACAACAATTACTATATGTATGCATGTATTATTAAAAGTACATGCATATAACAGTTCAGTTCTTCGAGCTTATGTTTCTCTCTGGTGACAAAGGCTGATAAGATTCGCTAACAGTCAGACGCGAGTGCGTATGTGTGTGTGTGTATGTCTAACATATATAAAAATATAATTCAACTTATCAAATTTGATACAAAGTGTGGAATTTCTTAATGTTATTATGTGCTGTGCTCTTTATAGTAAATATTATACATAAATACTATTTCTGTTTTAATCGCCACATGTGTGACCCAGTTTAAAAATCCAACCAACAAAAAGCGTGACCAACAACAACAACAACAATAAAATACACGATTTACATATAACAACAACAACAACAAAAAGAAGAATAACTTCCTTCCCTCATTTCGCGTGCCCATGCATATAATTAAATTAATTAATGGATGAAAACATATACAATAACAATTCATCCATAAGTACGAGAAATGTTTAAATAAACACATAAAGTTGAATTCTTCAACAATTTCAATATTTTATTGCTTGAGCAACGTACACGGAAATCAACAAATTTACCTTATAGACGACGATATTCAACTTTATCCCTCAACTGGAATTGTTTATACTTATAGTACATAATTTTTTACTACACGGTGCAGTCAAATAAGGTTTGTATTTAACATTTTTTAAAGTCAGACCATGACAAAATAATTATTGGATTAAAATTCAAAATGGGAAAATTGGGCTTACATTTTTAATATGCTATCAAATTGAATTTTTTATTGTTAGAGCTTTATGTTAACTTATGCATATTGATGATATAGAAAGTTAAATTAGGTCAGCTACTTATAATTTCAGATTAATATAAAAGCCCTGGAAATGAAAGACATCCAACAAGACTTTAAGCAGATTTACATAAAAGTACATGAATCATTTATTTTTTTGATAGTTTCTTGTTTTCGATAATTAGCTTACGATTTCATTCTCAAATTCTTAGACTTGTCAAATTCGGTTATTTATGCGCCCAAGGCAATTAAAATGTCAACTCATTCCACACACATAAAATTCTCAAAATTCCAATTTGTAATCCAAATCGAAATTGTGAAATAAGAAACGTTGCAACAAAGCCGAGCTATAAAAATGCTTGGATTCGGATTTGTTTATGTATATTGAGCCATAAATTGGAGCACAAAACTTGATAACTTCCTGTGTATGCGTCTGACAAAGGGAAAGCCAAAAAAAAAATGAAAAAAAAAAACATAAAAATTATACTTATAATTCCTCAACTGGAACCTAAATCAGTTAAAATTTTCAAATCTTTGGATTAGACGAATACCATTTACAAATGTACATATTTGATATTTGTAGAGGTTTTTGTGAATCTTTTTGTTGCCATTTGTGCAAATAATCAAAAAGCGAACACAATAAAATTTTGTGTTTGCAAACGAACACAAAAAAAAAGGCGACCTAAAATTAAATTAAATTTGAAATTGATTTCAATTTGAATTTGAAATTCAGCGCTCTGCTCTGCGGTCGCTTTCAGAGTTCAGTGTCAGTGAGCGAATACTCAACTCAAGGCCGATTCGATCGACTCTCGGACTCGACACACACACACACACAAACACACACAGCCAGCCCAAAACCCAATTGAGTGGAATGCTTAAAGTGTCCATATGTTGGACAAACAGCAATAGAAGGAACCACATCTATCCCACACAAATATAGATATAGTTGTCATTTAGTTTATTTAAACCCAAATAAATGTTTACAGAGTCGTCTCTTAATAAGCCACGTTTTGTTAGGCGCCAGTTTTCTTCCTCTCTCTCTCTCTCTCTGTTGGGGTTTAACTGAATCTCCTGCTGTTCAACTAATTGACTTAACCACTTGACGCAGTTTACTCGAAGTTGGATGTTCTAAGTAAGATACATCTGTATATCATTAGCTACAGCTTAAATACATCAATGACTCAACAGTTGAGCGCACGATAAGCAGCCAGCACAATACTGCAGCAATTATACGCCAAAATAATAAAAACAAAACAAAACAAAAAAGGCGTCTAGTTAAATACACATGCAAATACTTGATAGCAAGTAAATGAGGCAGGTGCTTATAACTGTTGACTTTGCTTGATAAATTTATGACTGATGATCCCTAAATCAACGGCATATTGGCAAATTGCGGTTAATGCTTCCGCTGAAACAATGCGAGTGATTAAAACTAAAATATAATGGTAATACCTTATGACTAAGCATTCACTGGAGTTTCATTTAACAAATAAAATAAAATTTGAAATTCTTAAAATTATAGCAAAAAATTAATTCCCTTGCAATATGGAAATAAAAAAGTTAGGCAACTATTTGTAAAACAAAGAAATTTTTTATAATATAGTAAAATTTCTTAAAAAACACGAACCATTTTTAACCAAAAGATAATTTTCTATCCATCGGTTCTAATACAGCTGTATAACATAGTAGCTTAAACCGAATTTGTACAGAATGCAGAAGATATAATAAAATACAAAATCTGTTAAGCTGTGATATTAAGAAAGTTTTTCAAACATTAATTTTATTGCCCATTCGAGTCAAATTCTCGTTCGTTATACTCAAAAATATATTAAAAATGATAAGTAAGAAAAATTTAGTTTGTAAATTAATTAATAATTACAATTGTAAGTAGTTCATTGTTCTACTACAGCACAGTAGTAATAAGCTTGTGAAATGCATAATATAAGTTCCTGTTTCATTGATGAAATGATGATTGTATTTCTCGCAGCTATTGCAATTCTCTTTAATATTTCATCACTCGATTGAGTGCAAATTAATTGTATATGTATGTATGTAGTTAAAATGCACACATCACTCGATTTATTTAACAAATTTCAATACAAGTAAGTAGTATATGTATATTAGGGTGTCCCTTATTTGGTCAAAGTCAATATTTTGAAACGCATACGGGCTAGTTCTGTTCATTAGGTCCTAAAGCACTCAGAAATAAATTTTCACCTCAATCGGAGTATGATAACCCGTGCCGACTTGGATCGGAAAATTTCAAAATTATATGGGACAAAAAAATTTTTTTTTATTTTTTAATTTTTTATTTTTTTATTTTGTTCATTAGGTCCTAAAGAACTCAAAACCAAGTTTTCACTTTGATCGGAGTACGATAACCCATTCAAACTTGCATTGAAACATCAAAAACAGTGTTTTTACATGATTATACATTTTTCGATGATTTTTCATGTTTCAAAGCAAATTTGAATGGGTTATCGTACTCCGATCAAGGTGAAAACTTGGTTTTGAGTTCTTTAGGACCCAATAAACAAAATAAAAAAATAAAAAATTAAAAAAATTAAAAAAAATTTTTTTTTGTCCCATATAATTTTGAAATTTTCCGATCCAAGTCGGCACGGGTTATCATACTCCGATTGAGGTGAAAATTTATTTCTGAGTGCTTTAGGACCTAATGAACAGAACTAGCCCGTATGCGTTTAAAAATATTGACTTTGACCAAATAAGGGACACCCTAATGTATATGGCAAATGGATACGTATGTCATATATATATTCTAAGTAGATAGTATATATACTCTACGGTCATTGATCTGTCGGCCTTCAACTTTCTTTATTGTGGGCTGTTGTTTGTGGTGTTATGGTCTACGGATGCGGCCATTAAGCAAACTTGTTTGCTTTTCTTTTAAATTTCTTAAAATGTATAAAAATGTATGTTATACTATATATCTGTCTTATTGTGCTGACTGTATCTGAATGTTGTGACTGAGCAATTAACGAACAGGCGAAACAAGATATAGGTATTTTCAGGGTATAGCGTAGTCGATATTATCTTTTTTTATAAACATATGGTTATCACTCGAGGCGAAACCCTTTTATCACAATTCCTAGAAGACAATTATTTGTTTAAATTCCGCTTCCAATTACAATTTCGCTTTTATTTTCATTTCGTTCGACGTTCCAAAAACAATTGAGGAATATTTCCTCCCTACTGTTATTTGTATTTAATTTTGGCAAACATTTCAGAAAGTCTGAGTAAAAAGTGTTTCATGTGGGCGTGTGAGAAGCTTAGCCGCAATCTGCATTTCCAGTTGTCGATAAAAGATACATTTGTATCTTTTATGATAATTTCGCTTATAAATTTCGTAAATGTTATATTCGCGTTCTGGGAATTGTTGGAAATATGCAATGTGCTTGACCTAATGCTTGTGGTGGCTTATCAGTTATCAGCGCTCAGTTGCCGTCGTCACTGGCACGCGGCTGGACGCTGATAAGACGGACGGACGGACGGAAAGTTGAGTCTGTAAAAGGCGTCTGCTGATACGAGACTCACGTGTTCCTGCAATGTATCCGATTAAATCAAAAGTTATAGACATTTATAGACATTAACAAAGTCTGTCTCAATTTCAGATTACATAAAGTCTTTTAGCTTTTAGGATTTCAGTATTTAGTATTTGTCGAACATTTCAGCTGAACTGTGCTAATTTTACTATACATATATATAAGTATATATCATACTATATATGTGTGTGTGTGTGTGTACTTGTATTGTGCACAAATATGTTACTAAATCAATATAAATTGATTTTAATTATTTATCTATTAGCAAAACAGCAAGAAATCAATTTGTTTGCTGGCTCTTCCATTTATACCCAGTATCCGTTAAAGTTGGCGGCTATTATAAACTATAGTCGTAACTACAAAAAATATATAATTTATATTTTTGATAAGCTTAATAATATTCGATGGGATTAAGCATTTATTAAAATACAAATATAGATTTTACAGCTGTGTACAGGGTAACTAACTGTCGAGCCTTTATGTTTTACAAAACTCAGATTGCTATTGATTAGTGAGGGAATCGGAATGAAATCAACACGAAAGTGCAAAGTGTATAAAGTACAAACAAATACAAATACATACACATATATTATGAGAGATGTGCGAATTTTCTAAGCGATTCTCAAAGATAGGAAAGTAACTTCTCATTCTTAGTTCGTTGATCTTTTTATTTTTTTTTTAACTCATATTTAAAAATATTCCATTCTAATCGCATTCTTTAGTTGCGTTTTTCTCGCTGACAAGTTATTCTAAATTTGTTTATAAGCTTTTTGATAATAAAAAGGAAACCAGTTCTAAATAAAAGCGCCCCCGCATTCCTTTTGCGTTTATTTTTACTTGGGGACCTCCGAAACTGGCGCCCTAAAAACGCGAACTAAAAATAGATCACAAGTCAGTTGCCTGTCGTGTGGGCGGGGAAAGGAACTTGCACTTGACGGTAAATGTGGCTACCTCAACATAGAATTCTTTGCGTGTGTGTGTGTGTGTGTTTGTGTGCACGAAATTAAAGCAAACCAAAGGCAAGCAGACAAAGCAATGGTGACTTGCATAATTATATAAACAAAGAAAAGAAATACACTGCTGTAGAGAGTGATAAAGAGAGAGAGAGAGCGAGAGTGCATGCGAATGAAATCAAACAAAAATTGCATGCATTTCGAACATGTGACACTTGTGACGCCAGCAAAGATTTTGTTATTGTTTTTAAAAAGTTTTGTGTACCAACGGTTAACGGTGGAGGCGGGGGGCAGAGAGAGAGAGCAGGAGAGAGGTTTAAGTTAATCAGTTAGTGAGTAAGATAGAACGGAAGTGGTGAATGTACTGTTGAAATAGCGAGCTTTCTTTTGGTCGAGTCTTTTTTGAGTCATTATCTCTGTATTTTATTGTTCTTGAAAACGGTAAATCCAACCCGCTATTTATTAAGCCACTTCAAATGTCCTATTTTTTTATGAAGTGGAAATTTCCCAAAATGAGAAATACCCAAATGGCCTATGCTTAAGGAAAATACCCAAATATCCTTTGTCCAATAATCAAAAGACAAAGGAAATAATTAGAGTTTTTACTGTTCCCATGTGTGTTTCTACATGCATGTGAATGCTTGTGTAGAACAACAGCGGAATCATCTAGTACATATTCTGGTGAAATGTAAAAGCTTCTTTCTAAGAGTTGCTCATTTGTTATTGTAATATATATTTTATTTACTCACAAAAAAAACCCGTCTAGCACCCAGTCGAAGCGACCGAAAAGCTTTAGATTATTTACTATATATACACGCATACATGCATACACGTTTGTATACACACTCGAGCGCACGAATATGGCGACAAAAGCAAACAGTCGAAAAACATATGTTGCTCAGAGCGCAAATGTCAGGCGTGCTCGACGAGCGAGAGAGAGAGGAGACGCCGAGCGAGAAAACACAAACAACCCACGTTCTCTGAAAGCTTTTTACAATCGTCGAGTTTTGTTTACAACTCGTCGTCGCTTTGTGTTGGTGTGCGAGTGTAAAACAAAAGCAACACAGCGATAAATTATAAATTCAAAACAAAATATAAAAAATAAACAGTTTTGACCTTGAGTTTGGTTAATAACTGTGCTCCAAGCTTGCTCTCTGTAATGCCTCTCTCAGTGCCCCTTTTCTTTGTTTCCTTTCAGTAATTTGTTGATAGCGTGGCTGTCTAACTGTTTTTTTTTTTTGCCTTTGTTTATAATTATTGAATTATTTCATTATGTGTTGAAACTACGGCCAGGTTGCACTTTCGTTGTTTATTAATTCTCTTTGAATCTTTTTTATAAATATCTTGTTATTGCATTTGATTGGACTGCATATGACGTCAGATGTATCTCAAAAGCAGCTGCTTTTGTGAAGTGTTGTTGTATTGTTTGTTTTGGCCCCGCCTTGCACACAATATTGTACTTTAAACCCTGCCATCCAATACCAAAAGCTTTCCACGTGCATCCCACGCGTCTTGTGTGCGGTTCCGCTTTGTTTACCCATGAAACTTTGGATATATTACATATTACATATTTAAATGTATTCATTTTGTGTTGTCTTACATATGTATATACTCTCTATTTCTAGCTTATCTGCCTTTTGTTATTATTTGTAAGTTTTGCATCAGATGCTTTCTTGTTTTCATTTCTTCTTTTGCTAGCATTTTTGCGTTCATTAACTTATTTGTTAGCGTTTTGGTATTTGTTCTTATTGTTGCTTTTGAACAATATTCTTAATGATAATTATATAGACATGTTTTTTCTCACACACTCTTTCTCTCTTGCTCTTGCTCCATGCTCTTCACATCAAATCAAAATGTTTGCCTGCTTTTCGACAAAAAAAAATGTGTAATAAATTTTCGTATTTTCGTCTTTGCCCATTTATTCGTAGCTTTTTGTACATATGTATGTATGTACATAAGCAGTTGCCGTATGTTTCCTATATATATGTCTATATGAATGTACATACTTATGTATTTGACTTAATACACACATTTGTTCATAGATGGCGCTTTTGGTGCGACAAGTAAAAAATAAAACATTGTTTGGCCTTCGACGCGTTCGGCAACCTTTGACGAATATTAAACAATTTAAATTGGTCGTGGGGGGAGTTGAAGTGGCTGTCTGTGGGGTATGGGAATATTGTAAAGAACCCAGAGAAAACAAGCATATCATTTAGCTAAAGTAGAATTGTTGTTTTATTTGTTTTTTATTTGATTTTGTTGTTCAAGTGCCGCTTTACACGTTGTTTGTTTGTTTGGTTGTTTCAGTTGCTTGGGCTGTTGTCGACTGTTGTGACCTTGATGAATGGGAGGTAATGTTAACGTCCATATTCCTTCACATCCGATTGTTCGTGTAAGCAAATGTTATCAGCGCTAGAAAATAAATAAAAAAAAAAGAAAAACGAGTTATCGCTCAGCTGGACTGATGACTGACTGCATGGAATAGATAAGCTTGGACGCGTAAATGATATTAATTCCAAGGTCTATATAGTACTATATGCATGTGTACATACATATGTGTTTGTATGTACTTGTGGGGGTCAAACATGAATGTGATGAATTACAGCTGATCTTGTAATTAGAAAACAATCATTTATATTTTATTTTGCAATAAAAATCATATTTTTGGATTGTTTTCTGTTAAGTTTTTTAATTTATATTTACTAATTTAACATCCTAGTGCTACAAGTTGTAAAAAACGTATGATTATGGCACTAGTCATAACATAATATACAGTTGCGGTCAAAAAAATAGTAGTGCCTGCAATGAACTTACAAAAACCTAAAATTTAATGACTTTTAATTTATCCAAATTTTTTATATAATTTTTTTAAGATACGTTAATATATTGTTAATCTATCTGAGAAATCAAAGATAGTGAACAGTTATTATTTTTCGACTTAGGAATTTTTTTCTTGCAATAGCCTGAAAAATGGGCGGTCAAAATAATAGTAGTGATGAACATATTCAAATATTTTAATGATGAAAACGATCCAAAACCCTTTTTTTTTATTTAAAAGGTTAGATATGTGAAATGCACTTAATAATTAACAAATTTAATAATTTGTTGTGAAGCCTTTATCTTGAATTACCGCCTTACAACGACGGATCATGGCTTTTACATCGTTCTGTTTGTTTTGAGCTCCAGGCGCTCCTAGCGATCTTCCAAAGATGAATATTATTTGTTGGTTGATGCTTGGCAATATCCTTCTTCATATCGGACCACAAATTTTCAATGGGATTCAGATCGGGGGACCGTGGTGACCACTCCACTACATTAACTTTTTCTATGCGAACCATTCTTTCGAAGATTTGCTGATATGCCTAGGGGCTATGTCCCGTTGGAACCTCCAAATTATCGGCATATCATCTGAAAAATACGGTAGCATAGTGACCTGCAGAATTTTCACTTGTTCGTGGCTTTCCTTTATGGTTATGATCCATTATATGGGTTGGACCCAATAATGTGAAAATGCGCCCAGGTTATTATTCTCATACCACAATGTTTGATGGTCCTGCAGGTGAATCTGGGCTGATATTCGAACTTTAACGGATACCTTACATGTTATCGAGATCCTCGACAAGCAATAAAAATAATTTTGGACACATCCGACCACTAGAGGTTTCTTTATTTCTCTAGGGTCAATTCAGATGATCCTTAGCAAATCGAAATCGCTTTTGGGCAGGTATTTTTTTCAATAACGGAATTTTTCACGGGCTTCTTTCTGCCAGATTATTATTTCGCAAACATCTAAGAATGTTTTACACACTTTGGTCCATACCAAAGTCCTTTTTTTTAAGTGCTGCAGGAGCAAAAGGGTCGCGTTTCAAAAACCTCACTACTTTTGTCACTTGTCTTTTGGACATGGATCGAGGTCTTCCACATTTATCCTATTTTGGCGACTACTTAATGGCGTTTCTGATTATGGTTGGCAATCATATAATCAAATTTTTCCACTTCCTTAAACGTTATCCTTTTTGAAATAAGTTTTTTATACGAGCACGCTTTTCTGGAGTGCAATGCTTGCCACGCCCCATTGTAACAACTCTAAGCAAAATATTTTTTTTACAATTTATAGAAAATTATCAAATAACAATTATAAATATCAAATCAAGTGCCTTTCCTGCGTAATATCCTTTTTTTCCACTTTTAATGCATTCACTACTATTATTTTGACCGCCCATTTTTCAGGCTATTGCAAGAAAAAAATTCCTAAGTCGAAAAATAATAACTGTTCACTATCTTTGATTTCTCAGATGGATTTACAATATAATAACGTATCTTAAAAAATTATATAAAAATTTGGATAAATTAAAAGTCATTAAATTTTAAGTTTTTGTAAGTTCATTGCAGGCACTACTATTTTTTTGACCGCAGCTGTAGTTTACTTAATCCTAGAATTGGCATTACAATTTGTTTAAAACTACATAATAACTTTAAAACATTAGATTTTAGATTCAAGACTCTAATAAAATCAGATGGGTCTTAAATTGAAATACATACTTCATTTGTGTTATTATTATTATTATTTCATTAAGTCTTTTTATAGAAATTGCTTAAATTATTTTAAAATTTAGAACATTTTGAATTCGCTAGTACCTACTATTAAACATATGATTAAAGTTTTGGCAATGAAATGAATCTTTCTTTAGTTTGTTCATTAGTAGCTTTTGTTATCAGTCTAATTTGAAATGTTATGTTAGTTCTAATTTTCGTTTGAATCACAACCACAGTCATATTATAATAATAAACTCAAAAATCTGTTTATAAGTACTCAAAACTTTTGTAATGCAATAAATTAGTTTTACCTTCTTGTTTGTATTGCACCAGTCAGAAATTTATATTCCAGATTCTAGATGTATTTTTCCGTCCCAAATTAGCACTTTTAAAATCAACCAGAAATTTAAATTTCTTTGTAAACAAACTAATTAATATTTATAAACAGCAAACAGTAAGAAAAAGAACCAGAACAAGAACTAGAGGCAAGATATAATCACAAATTGCAAAGTCACCTGCTTCGCGAAAGGCAACTGACGACATGACGAATAAGCACTCAAAGCGTCAACAAAAGAATATACATACTAATTTTGGCATAGTTTTTTATAACTTTTATACCCAGTGAGTAATTTCAAACTGAAGTATTATGGCTGTCTGCGAATAAACGATAAGAATCCACTTCTAACGGATGGACAGACTCAGGGTATCTGCCAGTCGATCATTCTCGATAAGCATTCTCGTTGACTTGTTTTGCTAGTTTGTTTTTTTTTTTGTATTATTGTTTTGTTGTTTATTACTATTTTGCACTTTTTTTTTTGTATTTTTTCTTCTGTTTTTATTATTTGGTTTATTTTGTGCAAAAAAAAATGCAAATGATTTCTTTTATTTGGTTGCGAAATAAATTTTGAGCGTTATCACTCAATGCGATAAGCTAAGCAAGCATAACAAAAAACAACTTTAGTTTCTCAATCCGGTGGGTTATATGTATATTATATACTCTGGTTATAGACCTTTTTAGACTAATCTATAAATAAAAAGTCGAATTAATTGTGTCATCTTTCTGATTAAACTCAGTTGATTTTCTTATGTTTAGTCTTCAATAAAATACGACTACTATTTAACTTTATTAGATATTCATATTCAAATGGCACAAGTCCATCAATCATATGTAGATTCAACCAATCGGAGTTTACAATTTAGTTCCGCCTCTGATTGCGTTGGAATCTGGAATGCGGCATTGCATATTTAATTTGCATTAAAATTATGAGATATGCAGTTTTATTAGAATGCTCGTCTATACAATTCCCTGGTGGTTTAAAGCACTAGCAATAACATATTGAAGTCAATCTTATGTTATTAAAATTCAAATTAAATGCTAGGAGCTAGAACTGAATGAGCAAATTTATTTAATAAAAAGCTATAAATATGGTATGAAAATAAAATTTTAATTTAATTTAATATAAATGAGGGATTTAAAACTATACGAATATCGATTTCAATTACGGTTTCGGTTATATTCACATTTAGGTTATCGATTATGCAAAATGTTTGTATAAAGGCTACGTAACGGTTTCCGATTTTTGAAATATTTCGGTTTCGAAATACAGGTATGATTTCGAACTTCGAACACGTTCTATTCCATCGGTGAGCGATGGTGAGCGACACGGACGGTTTTTTGACAAAAAGTGTCGGTTTTTTGACAAAAAGCTGTCCCTGTCCCTCACCATCGCTCACCGATGGAATATAACGTGTTCTACTTCCTTCGGTGAGCGTTAGTTTTCTACTGACGCTTTGAAATTTTGTGTGGTTACGCCACACGCACAGCTTTTTGACAAAATGTGACAAAAAGTGTCGGTGAAAAAGTGCTCGTCTAAATGGGGCTTAAACAAATATGCCAAATTTTCAAAAATTTAGATCATTACGTTTATAAATTAAATTAGGTCTGAAATAAAAATTAAATTAAGTTTAAGTAAAAACGATAATTACACCTTAACAGCATAATTAAATATTGTGCTTGGCCAAACCGAAGTTAACCGTTATGCATGAATGGGTTTCTTAACGGTTATTTGGGTTTGAATAATTTTTGTTTTCGGTTTCAGTAATCATTTTCAATCAGTTAATACCGGTTAACGGTTACGGTTATGGTTGGGGTTTTAATCCCTGTTACACAGAAATCGCTTTCAGCTTGAATTTCACTTAAATTTCATACAAATTCATACATTTCCATAACACAAATTGAAAATAAAAGTTTGGCCCAATTTTAGAATACTCCACTCAAATATAGTTTATCTAATATTTTTCATAGCTCGATAGTTTTTACTGGTATATTTTACTGTTTGATTCTATTAAGTTTAAAACTAAATATATTTATGCACAATTAAATTACAAAAATATCTAATGCCCTGTTTTTGGACACTTTTCTCTCATTTTAGCTACTGTAAATCAACTGAGCAGTCGCCAAGTCGCGCCTGCGCCTCAGGCGCCCAACGAGGCAAAGAAAAGAGAGCAGAAAGTATAAATCTGTATCTGTTGGTGTTGTCGTCGCCATTCTTCAATCCTTCCCGTTCCTTCTCCCCGGTTTGATCTCCACACACGCGATACGCAATGACTGAGAATCAGGTGTATCCCATGTCATCGGAATTCTTTGACAGCGGCTCAAACAGCAGCAGCAATCCATTGAAGTACGAGCTGTATTCGCTGGGCAATGTGCCCACGTTGAGCATTAACACCGGCAACTACGGTGTTAGCAGCAGTTCATCGAGTGCCGTCAATACCAACAGCAGCAACACCAACACATATACGTCCAATGTGATGCTGAGCACGACGGCAATTAGTATACCGCGCAGCAATAATCAAAATCAGAGCCATCATCATCACCATCATCATCATCCGTATCAGCAGTTGAGCGAGACGCCAACGTTGACGCCAACGCCACGACAGCAGCAGCATCATTTGCACATATTACCAAGCATGGCACAGCAGCAACAACAACAACAGTTGCAACAACAGCAACATCAGCAGCAACAACAGCAGCAGCAGCAACAACAGCAGCAGCAACAACAACAACACACACAAGCTCTGCAACTGGGCGAACTATCAGACTTTGGACTGGACGCGCTGGACGCTGCCTCATTATCGCCCACATTGCTGCAGGATGTCAGTCTGAGCGCCGCCTCCCCGCTCAGCTCCACGCTGTACAGCAGCGGTGGCAATGCTGCAGCTGCTGCTGCTGCCACAGCTGGCGGCAGCAACTACTATACACCGGATCTGAGTGCCAGCCTCGATTTGAATGCGGTGCACGAGCAATCACTGCTCCAGGAGGTCGTCAGCGGCAGTGCGCTGCTGTACGAGATGACCCCCAACTCGAACGCCATGTGGAGTGACATTAGCATTAGCAGCGCCATTGTTCACACCAAAAACGAGCCATTTAATCTAGATGATGACTACATCTTTCCCAATGATAAGGCCGAGATACAGGCCAATGATCTGACCGATTTGAATGGTGGCGATTTCCTGGATGTCATTGGCACCATTGAGGATTTGCTGCCAGCCGCGAATGTAACACAGAATGTCAACTTTTTGCTGTCGCCGCAATCGCATTCATCTGATCATTTGGGTGGACCGCCGCTGGAGTTGCTGCAACAACAGCAGCAGCAACAGCAGCAGCTGCAGCAACAACAGCAGGAACAGCAGCAGCAGCATCTGGAAACGCTGCTGAGCCAAAGCCAACAACAGCAACAGGATACTTATGAGCTGTTCCACAGCACACCAAATAAGCCGCCGCAGCTGAGCTCGAGCTTCTCGCCGGGCAGCCAGACATCGCAATCGCCATTGACACCGCCACCGCCGCCACACGCCAGTCGCTCGCAGTATCAGCTGGTGAAGTCGCGCAACATGCAGGAGCTGCTGAAGAAGGGCATTGCCATGTCCTCGCCACCGGATCGTCACTCGATGCTCAGTCAATCGGCCGCCCTCAGTCCGGGCGGCAGGAGCAGCGGCTTTGGCAGCATCAACAGCACACCTGGCGCCAGCAATGCCTCCAGTTCGGCTCAGAACCAGGTGGTGATCACAGCGGGTGCTGCGGGCAGTGTGCGCAAATCGTTTGGCTATCAGAGCGCCGTGGAGAGCTCACAATTGTCGCGTCTGTCGTCGTCGGCGCCAACGCATCTGGATCGGGAGCACATCTGGATGCGCCGGGAGCCACGACAGCATTTACTATCCACCGGCTCGCTGGCCGAGGCCGAGAGCTTCTCCTCGCTGAGCACTGGCAGCGTTCTGTCGCCGGATGGCATCGATTTCTCGCAAGACGATGACGACGATGCGTCCAGCGATAACAGCGACAACTATGACGACTTTAGCAGTGACAACGGTGCGTATCATTTAACATTTGTCCAGTTATTAGTATACTTATTAATTAATAATTCAATTAGGCGGCTCTGGGGATGAGGATGAAACACGCACATCGACACCGAATCAATTGAGCAGCAGCAAGGGCAAGGAGCGCTTCTTCTGGCAATACAACGTGCAGGCCAAGGGGCCAAAGGGTAAACGTCTGGTCTTCCAATCGAAGCTCGAGGATCCCCATGTGCTCAACGAGGTCACCGATCCAGTCTTTAGTCCCACCTGCTCAGTGCGTGGCATCAAAGTGTATAAGGTAGGACACAATACAAATAGAAAGTTTTGATACCCTTTCAGAGTTATATATTCAATGTTCGACTTATCTTTTCTATGTCATCTCTATGACATAGTAATCTGAGTTAAATCAAACTTGGTCTGAAAGTACAAGACAATACCAAATACACAATCCTTAAGATTGGTTGAGATATCTCAAGATGCAGTAAAGATTTTTAGACAGAATCAGAAGTATATATTAACTTTTTAACTTTTATGGTAATTTTTACTTTATTTGCATGCTTAAATTATTGAACCAACTAATTTTGATTAATTGACTTTTGTTAATATTTTTTTGGTATTGAGTACCCCCAAATAACTTATACAACTAACAGTTTCAAATCTTTTGTAAACCCGAATTTATGGTTTCGAACATTTTCTTATCTTAATTTTTACCAGGGATTCAAAAAAGAGTTATGAGTCGGAAATAAATCAAGCAATAAAAAAATGACAGAGACATTAAAAAAATTGCACGTACGTTATTTTTGTAAGGACTATCCAAGAACAGGATACATTTTTATTTCCAATTTTTATTTTTTTATTATTTTTAACTCTTATTTTAAATTTGTATAATAAAAATTATATATAAAAGTTATTTTTCAATTTTTATTTAAAAGTTATATAACAACTCTTCCGGTTCAAAAGATATTTACATTAAATTTGTGTTTTACAACTTTTGTAATAAAAATTGAAAATAAAAGTTATTTACTATACAAATTGAAAATATGAGTAATTATCAACTTTTTTATTAAAATCAGGAAATTACTCTTATTTCATAACTTTTTTTATAATGCTTATATCCCTGATTTTCATTTACAAAATTTAACTTAAATGGCGTATACCTGAAATTTTTCTAATACCGACAAGGAATGCTGAACCAATCTTTAGAATATAGATACTCCTAGCTTTAAATGCTTTTTTAAATTTTATAAATTTGAATATAACATTTTAATTGTAATTTGTTAATCCCTTTTAAGTTAAAATATATGATTCAATGAAATTTCTTAGTATTTTTAATTATTCATACGAGATTTAATTTAAAGTGCCTCGTTAATAAATTTGTTTTAAGGTATCTGCCACATTTTACCTACTACAATTAATAATTTATGATTATTATTATCATTATCTAATTGTTTTTGTTGTTTTTTGTTTGTTCTTGCAGCACAGCGGCAAAGCGCGCAAGGGCGATGGCAACGACTTGACGCCGAATGCTCGCAAGCTGCACAACATCGGCAAGGAGCTGGACAAGCTGAGTCGCACCATTAATGACATGACGCCCGTTTCGGAGCTGCCGTTCAATGTGCGGCCCAAGTCGCGCAAGGAGAAGAACAAGCTCGCCTCGCGTGCCTGTCGGCTCAAGAAGAAGGCACAGCACGAGGCCAACAAGATCAAGCTGTTTGGCCTGGAAATTGAGCACAGTAAGTGGCATAAATAATGTTTATTAAATTGTATAACTAACATGGATTTATTTAATACTTTTTAGAGCGTCTGATGAACGGCATTGCCGAGTTGAAACAGGCACTGGCGCTCAAGCATCGCACAAAGAGCCAAGGCGAGTCCACCGAGGAGATGGATCTGCAAATCCAACGCATTTATTCAACGGCATCATGTGAGTTTATATTAAATAAAATATTTATTTTATATTAATTTATTTTTATTTATCTATTAACAGCTGGCATACGCATTGCGGGCGGCTCCACCGATTTTGTGAACAAGGTTTTGGAGAATATGCGCGGCGGAATGCCAAATGGAGGCCTCGAGGAGCTCCGCAAGTCATCGTAGGCCAAGACCTAGAAAACATAGGTATAACGAACCGCCCATCAAAACTACAATATCTTATTAGAGATCCACGCGCCCCAGCAAACAATAACTACCTGAAACGAAACGATTCAAGAAACCAACAAATCAACAAACTTACCAAACAATCATTTTCGAAAATGTTCTGCTTGAGTGATAATCCTTATGATGATAACAGCAAGAGAGAAAGTAATGATAGAGAAAGAGAGAGAGAGATGTAACTGTGATTTAAGAGCCTGGCGTAGCATGCAACAGATATATGCCACATATGTAAAACTATGTGTAAAACTATTTTGTCAAGCGCTAAAAGAAATTCCCTGGCAAAACAACCGAAAACGAAACGAAACAAAATGTAAAGAAAGAGGCAACCACAAACATAAACAACATAAACAAAAAGAAATACTAAAAAACTAAAATATATAACGTCATTTAATAATAATAATTGTTTAGCTATTAGGAACATGTTATTAAGAAGGAAAGAATGCGTCTTTGATTAAGCTACCAGATATACCTGTTTACAACATAAGATTTTTGAATTGATTTGTTTCAACATTTAAATTGCGAGTACTATAAACTTAAACATATTAACGATATAACATATATGTATATTCAGGTGCGATTTAACTGTTTTCATTTTTGATGCTTCTTTATAAATATATAAAATATAAATTGGTTCAATGTTTTAGCACTAAGTTTTTAGAAATGCGATACAAACTGGAGAGCTTTTGTCATACATATATGTATATTATTATTATTAACATTATGTTTGTTGATTACCAAGGTTGTCAGTTTGTTTAAATTTCTGTTTGCGCCTAAGTTGAAAATATTAATTGTTTAATTCAAATATGAAAATGAAAATGCATAATCAATGTGAAATGTTATGCTGTATATGAATGTGTATTTTTAATTATACTTATACTACAATATATATAAATGTTATATATACATTTATATATGTATATTTATGTATGCATGGTGATATAATTTTACTTGTCTTTTGTATGCTTTAATTTTGTTAATTTAAAACCAATTTGCTCGCGAATGCTTATAGGTTTTGACCATTTTAACTTTTAAGTTTTCTTATATCTTTATCATACTTTACGTTTTTCATATACAAATACCTTCAATATATATAAAATACCTACATATTAATCATAAATTAATAGCTTTAAGAAACACGCGAAAAATTCAAAAATTCAAATCCTAAATTACTTTGGTTTCTTAAGTTTAGTTACGGGTCGCTCTTTGAAATGCATACAAATAAGTTTCAAAATACAAAACACCAAAAACCAAAAAAAAAAAAACTACAACTTAACACCCTTTGAGTTTTATTATTATTATGTTCACCTGCTTTTTATTCTATGTTTTATTATGATTATGATTATTTGCTCAGCCTCGTTGCTAATTTTGTGATACTTGTATTGAGTTATTTGTGTTCTAGGGACCTCGTATCTGTATCTGTGTGTGAGTGTGATTTTGATTTGGGTTCTAGTTGTACCTATTTGTAGCCTTATAATTGCTATTTGTTGCGCAACAAGTTGTGTTCAGCTACCAGATACCATTCAAAACATTCAAAAAGCCGTTCAGTTTTCGCTTTAAAAACATTTTGCGGTTCGGTTCGGTTCGGTTCGTTTCTTGTTTTTTTGTTTTGCTAATCATTGATAAATGAGAACGAAAATACAAATATAAAGTGATTCAAGTTAAAAACTTAGGACTTAGGCACTCGTATGTATCACCTACCAAGTTGAGCACGTGACGAAACAAATTGTACTAGCTGTTAGTTTAGGACCTGCAAAACAAGGGTAAAAGCTATCAAATTAAAATGTAATTATAAAATTATGAATTAATTAACAAATAACAAATTGGCCATCAGTTTTGTTTAGGGTTTTCAAATAAATGTTTTAGGAGCTTGTAATCCATAAGTGATATGAATATGAATTCAAATTTATACATTTACATATACTATACATATACACCGACACCTACACATAGTACAGTATGTCAAGTAATTGTTTTGACAAACTGAAATAATTCACATATTTTAATTTGCAAAAATTAAACAATTTTTTTTGTTGACTTCAAATAATTTGCACTGTGCTTAACTATTTTATTTAAAGAAAAACAAATATGTGATTTTATTGTCAACAGAATTTCTTCACATACTGTACATACAATAAGTACAAGCGACAGAAAAGTTTGAAATTAAGAACTGCTATACATACAAAATAAAGTATGTTATTTTAAACAATTTTGACATAAAAAGTACATGTTTTTTTTAAGACAGTTGAAAGCCAATGGATCTTGTATTATAGGCAACTATAAAAAAAAATAAAAATAAATTGTGAATTTTTTAATTTGTCAAAACAGTTAATTGACCAACTGTTGTATATTTTAGTAGGAAGCAGAAGATAATCTAGATTAAGGGATTGCCTTTGTCAAACTGCAATTATGCATATTAAGTGTGAGGCGGCATTGAAGTAAGCACGACAGTTCCTCAGTGTTTAATTTGTTATAAATATGTGTAATATGTAATGATTACCACAACTACATTGTAACGAAAATGAATACGAATACGAAATAGAAATACAAAAATTAAACATACATAATAAATGCTATGGTTAATGTATTGTAAATGTGTGCTTTAATTAAATGTGCTTCATATTTACTTTTTATATAGAATATCGAATGTCGATATCGATACCAAAACAAAGGATAAACTACCTCAAAGTTAATACAAGTTTCATATTCAATAAATATAATTATTTAGGAGCAAAAACAAAAATTTACATAATGTTCGTACAGCTTACAAAATTGGTCAAAATATTAAGGATTAACTGAATAAAATTACTGTGGGAACTAATAATATATACAAAACTTAAATTTATACATATACATACATATGTAAAAATAAAACAAAAGCCTGATTCATATTCATGTGTCCATTTTATTAAACTTTATGTATTTTCAATTAACTATTATCTATTGGGTATGAAAATAAAGCATACCAATAATTATGCGAAGCACTGTATATCCTGCAAAATGTAGTCTCCTCGATTCCAAGCCAGAAGTTTATTGAATTACATTATGTATCTGTAAACTTCGCAGTGCAAGGTTATCTGATAACCAAACAATTTATGTGGTGTCCAACAAAAATTATGAATTCTAATATTAAATAACTGTGTTGAAAATTTCAAATTGTGTATGCCTCTCAAGGCATTGGAAGAGAAAACATAATTATTATGTTTAAAATGAAGAGAACAACAAGAATATAATTAACATAGAATATAAACTATTTAACTATTCACTGTACAATTTAGAAATACACACAAACATATAACATTTATGCATGCCAACCAACGAACAATGTGTCAGTACATGCACAATACATTAAAAAAAAATCCATACCATAATTTAATATAAAATAAATGGCGAAAGCAACAAGAAAAATGTTTGAATTTGGTTTAACAAAAAAATGTGGAACGCTTCACGATTTTGCGTGTCATCCTTGCGCAGGGGCCATGCTAATCTTCTCTGTATCGTTCCAATTTTAGTATATGTTCTGCCGAAGCAAGAACAAGTTAGAATTGATATTCGCGCTATATAAATGAAGCTGTGGCGGAATAACAACTTGGGAATTATAAGAAAGTCAGCCAAACACACTTGGCCATCTGTCGAGTATTTAACATACTAAATAAACGAGCTGCAAAATACAGTCGCTATGTGACCGCAGCGCTTTTGTTTCGTGACACAAATATCGATACCTTCATCGTTCTAGTTATCGACGAGTGGCACCATTGTGAAACATAAATACGCCACCTATGGTTTTGATTAAAAAGTTGTGTTGTGTTGCGTTCACGGTTGCCACAATTGGCGTTTTTGCGCTAAACTGGCTCTCTTTTCCTTTTGGCGCAATGGCATTTTATTTTTTGAATTGGCTCTTTTCATCAGTTATTTTGTATTGTACACTTTTATTTTTATTTAATTACAAAAACACTAGATTAATATGAAATTGTAAACTACTTTGGAAATATGTGCTATAGCTATGTGTTTGTGAAAGAAATAGTATTTACTTAATTAAATGCAAAAATAACATTAGCTGCAAAAAAGTTTTGGCTCTTTTTAAGTGAATTGGGCTCATTTTCTGTTGTTTTTTTTGCTCAATCTGATTTTTTTCAGTGGCAACTGAAATAATTAAAAACAGAACAATTTTGCCAGGTCCAGAAACCTGCTAAATTAATAAATCATAAGAAATATTTGAAGAAAAATCCTTTATTATTTGTTTTTAATGAAATTGTAGCTTAATTATTTTTAAAATTATTCAAACTCGCTGCTTTCGCAATATCGTACGTTCCAAATCTCGTACCTTTTGCTTTTTAGACGGTGCAAAAGATGGAGCCTGCACACTGTCCTCAATTTCGTTATTATTCGAAGTGAAAGGTGTGTCGAAATTATATTTGTCATTTGAATTGGCCAACTGCTTGCGAAATGTGGCTGCGCTGTTTGAAATACGTGCCTTTGGGTGCGTCGGCGGCAACCAAGAAACTTTACGAGTTGACGAATTGTAGAAATAGTAATGTCCACATCCACTGTCATACGTCTCCTTCCAGTCTGCACTTGGTGGATATTTACGAATTAATCGCTTGTAGCGTCGTAGATACTTTTCATTGGCCTTTGCATGGCCAGTTGGCCACCTATTTACACAGTACAGTGTGCACGAGTGGTAAATATTATATTTGTTGGGGCAGAATTTAAATCCATGATGCGACTCCGTAACTCCGATGCGTTCCTTTATTCTGTCTGGCCAGAAATGTTCATTGCTGGCTGTAGTATGCTTGGTAGTAGCAGTTTCGTTTTCATTATTTGCATATGAATTATTTTTCTCGTCCTCATCATAATTTTCGGCAATAATTTCTTCAATTGCTTCGGATTGGGACGCTTGAGCTAAAATACAAAATAGGATTTAAAAATCATACTTGTGTTGTATTGGATTTATCAATTATACCCTTTTGTTTATTAAGTAGTCCTCGGGACGCCAATCGTTGCAATAATGTGGGTGGTAAGCTCATTATACAAATATTCTTTGTTTTCTTTTGCTTCTCAAATAAATTTTACGCAAAATATTGTGGAAACGCAACAGTGTGACCGTATCTTGAACACAAAATAATCACATATGTTTTTATTAGTGACGACCAGTGTTGCCAATTTAGCTATTTTCCCGACAGATTTAGTGGGTTGCAGCTGGCAAATGCGGAATAAATTGTAAAACAGCGGGTAGCGGAAATTTTAGCTACTTCCAAACTAATTTTAGCTTTTTGAAAACTTCTGGTAAGTTCGTGTATTTTTATGCTTTACGATGCCACACTTAAATACTTTGTAGTATTTTTTCCATTTGAATGGCTAAAAAAATCTTGAAGCCAAAAGAGCATTAGCCAGGAGATTTTAAAAAAAAAATTTTGCAGTCACTCTTAGAATTGTTTGAAGAATTTTTTTGCATCAAAATATTTTTTAATTGAAACCGAGGAAAAAGTTGAAAATTTTCAATGGGTACTTAATGGGTTAATTAAAGTTTGCATCATTCAAACGGAATTTAAATAACCTTACCATTGATGCCAATATGTTAACGATAACAGGGCAAATTAGCCCGCAAATCTCAAAATGCCAATATATATGTTCGTCAGTGTAAGTCTTCTCCACCTTCTTTAGCACAGACGAACAAAAAACCGTTTGTTGAATCTTTTTCAGTGAAAACCAGTGAAAACAAGATGCGGCATTATGTTTATATATTGCCACACATTCATTTGTCAGCCCAATTAACCATTTGGGATTGTTGTGCGGGACCAAAAACACTGGATTAAATCAACAAAAATTTCATTTCTTTACTATAGCGTTTTTTTAGCTATCAACAAATTTTTTTAAGCTATTTTTAGCTTTTTTTAAAGGCTATTTTGGCTTTTTCATGGACCCGAAGAGTTGGCAACACTGGTGACGACACTTAAATAAAACGATGGGAAATTTCACTTATTTAAGTCATCGACTAAATATCGAACCTCAATATTTCGATATACCTCATTATTCTATCGTGGAAGCAATTCACGTGCGCGTGTTAAAGAAATAACAAAAATTAAATATGTTGAGAAAGCAGGCAAGACAGCGAAGAGAATATTTGTACACGAAGGCTGTAAACGAGCGTATCTTGACAAAGAAGAAGAATGCGGCGGCTATAACAGAAAAAATCCAGCAAAACAAGACGCTGAACTCTAAAAGCATTGCAAATGGAATTAAAGTCTACGATTCTCTTAAATTCTATGGAGGTATGAATTGAACAATCAAAATAACTTACTGCTCTTGCTTCAAGTGTGTATTTCATTGCAGAGGGCAATGGCAGCTCGACTACCATTGATGAATATCAGTTTGCTGGCGCGCAGGATCCCAAAATCATGTTAACAACGTCGCATGAACCGTCGTCACGCCTGAAAATGTTTATGAAAGAACTCCGATTGATATTTCCCAACGCCCAGCAAATGAACAGAGGAAAGTATCAAATAAACACACTGATGCAAGCCTGTCGTGCGAATAATGTCACTGACTTTATCATTGTCCACGAGCATCGAGGCATTCCCGACAGTCTTATCATTTGCCATCTACCGTTTGGACCAACTGCATTTTTCAATATATCCGACGTTGTAATGCGCCACGATATTCCTGACATTGGACCGATGAGTGAACAGAAACCTCACCTGATCTTCAGCAACTTTAAAAGTAACATCGCCTTAAGAACCGTAAATATTTTGAAGCACTTGTTCCCAGTGCCAAAGGAAAAAGCTGAAAGAGTTATCACGTTTGTCAACAATGATGATAGAATATTATTTAGACATCATCAGTATAAATACGTTAACAAGGAAATAACCTTAACGGAAATCGGGCCAAGATTTCAGCTTAAGCTGTATCAAATTAAGCTGGGAACATTGGAGAACATTAAGGCATGTGACACAGAATGGGTTAATCGCCCGTATCTGAATACAAATATCAAAAATCTTGCTTTCTCAAATGAAAATGTCTTCAGCAATAAACCAAAAGTGTCTTCGTAGACCTTGAAACAAATGTTTGATGACTTTTAATTAGAAACTAACGTTATTTATACGTTATTAAAGCAGATTAGATTTAAAAAATAATCAATGTGTAAACAGTTTTCAATAAGTTAATAATTTAATTTCTTTTAGCAACGTTTAACTAAGAACACAAACAAGTATTTTCTAAATTGGATTTAATCCAGGGAATGAATTTGCTAATGCGAGTGTAAACACCAGGATATCCCTCGCGTCCGCATCCGACTCCCCAGGACACAACGCCAACTATAAAGTATTTGACTCCATTTGATAACAGAAGAGGTCCTCCACTATCGCCTTGACACGAGTCCATGCGTGGTCTGCCAGCACACAGCATGCTCGTTGTTATTCGCGTGCTTTTATACTTTTGATTTCGACACTCTGCAAGAGACATGATCGGAACTTTAACTTGATTAAC
>JBAMBJ010001531.1:0-48272 GCA_037043495.1 Drosophila recens
TTCAACGAATTAAAAAAAAATTGTTTGGTTAATTAAAAAAAAAAATTATTTATAAAATTGGTTGTAAAAAGATGAATCAGAAAAAGGCCCAACATTTTTGGAAAATGTGTTATTTTTTTTTTTTAACCTTAAATACCTCAAAATACTTTAAAATACCTTAGCCTGAAATCTTCATGCTTCTCGGCGGAGGCTAGGAATTGATTTTAGACATATTGTTTCTTCCTGAAAATATCGTAGAGTTCATCGTAGATTACGATTCTGGTGGACGATTACCACGTTTTTTTCGTCCCGAACAAATTGACCCGCCCTAATGTATATATGTATATTATAGTTACATAAAATAATCAATGTTCACATAGTTGGAGGTACGGCCAGGAGATTCGGGATCCGTAACACTCGCCTGACTGCTCAACTGGGCCATGGGCAGCGTGCTGCCCGGCGTCGACAGATCGTCGCGACTGGACGAGGAGCCAGTGCGTCCGGGCTTGATAAACACGTATTCGCCATCGCCATTGCCATTGCCATTGTCCAGCGGCACGCTGTCATAATACGGCTCATTGTCCGCCTGTCTGTCCAGCGCCGCCTGCTTCGCGCTGTCCGAGCTCAACGATGACACCGACTCGTAGCTCTTGATCTGGTATTTAAGATTGAGAGATGAGTTCAATTCAATATTTACAAAATATAAATATATGTGTTTAAAAGTCTTTGTCCTGACTGACTGACTGAGAATCAACGTGTAGGCTAAACGGTTAAGCCTAGAAAGCTGAAAATTTCAAAAAAAATAGCTGAGACTATACTGCATGAAACTGTCAACAAAATAAATAATTGGCATATAATTTTATATAATTCTATAATTTTCCTTAGCACTACTTTTTTCAATGCCAGTAAAATGTAATTTTCATTGACATTACTTTTTTCAATGCTCGTAAAATGTAATTCTAATTGGCATTACTTTTTTCAATGCCTGTAAAATGTAATTTTCATTGACATTACTTTTTTCAATGCTCGTAAAATGTTGTTCTAATTGGCATTACTTTTTTCAATGCCTGTAAAATGTAATTTTCATTGGCATTACTTTTTTCAATGCCCGTAAAATGTAATTTTCATTGGCATTACTATTTTCAATGCCAGTAAAATATAATTTTCATTTTACCGTTTGGCCTACACGTTGATTCTCGGTCAATCAGTGAGTCAGTCAGGACAAAGAGTTTTATATGTATATGTACTATATATAGATTAAATGTGAAGTTTACTTTGGGGGATTGACACTTACAACTTCGGATATGCCTTGTGATGCGAGTGATTCCTTGGAGCCCGCGCTGCGTTGTGCTGACGCTGAATTGTCCGCATCGTTTGTGGTCTGCAATGATCCCCTGGACTTCTTCTCCAGGCTGCTCGTCGAGCTGCTATCGACGGCGGCCAGCTTGGCCGTCGTCTTGTTGAGGCTGCCCGTGGGTGAAGCGCCCACGTGGCCAGCGCTGCGTCCAGTTATCGTTAGAGCCTGTCGTCCTGGCGTCGATGCAGTGCGTCCCAAACTGCCACCGCCACCGCCGCCGCTGCCATTGATATCGTTGGCTCGCTTCGCATGCTCCAGACTATCCGTTTTGCCAACCATTTTACGTCCCAGCTCCTCCATCAATTCGGGCGTATTGGCCAATTTGCTCAGCTCGGGCGTTGTCTTTCGATTCGCCGCATACTTGGACTCCAGATTCTCCGATGACTTTTGTCGCAATATATCCGATGGTTTTATATTACGTTCCAGGGAACTGGCCGGACTCTCCACCTCCCTGGGCAATGGCATCGTGCTGCCCGCATACGGCGTCTCCCTCTTCGGGGACGACGACAACTGATGTGCATGTGGATGTGGATGCTGATGTGGATGTGAATGCTGGCCGGGATTGGGAATGGGTATTGTGGGCGGCTCCACACGTCGCACGTTCTTTGGCGGTGGTCTGCAATGAATGATCATTGTTAATTCTTCAATTTCTAAGCAGGGATTAAAGCCGTAACCATAACCGTTACCGTTAGCCGGTATTAACCGATTGAAATTGGTAACCGAAACTGAAATCGTAACCGAAACAAAACTTTCATATTAAGCCGAAACTCAAAAACCCAAAATTATTTTAACCAAAATAACCATTTCGTAACCGGTTCGGTTCGGTCAAGCATCAAATTAAATTATATTGTTAAGGTACAATCATATTTTTTTGAAAACTAAATTTAATTTTCATTTTAATTTATGAATTGCTCTCAATCAAAATTAAATATTTGTTTTCAAACTTACATATCTTTAAGAATTTTTAAATTTGTTTTGTAAACCAAAATCATACATGTATTTCAAAACCAAAATTAAAAAAAAAACCGGTAGCCTTTATGTAACCGATATATCAGGGTTTTTCATTGCAAAACAATAAGTTAATCATTTTTTTCTTATTTAATTTATATAATTTAATTCATTTATATTATAATTGAATTTGTTTAGCTACAAAAAATTTAAAAGCAATTGGCGCGACAAAATAAAAGTTACTCGACATTAGTCTGGCAACCCTTCGTGACAAATGTTTTCACAAATTGCAAAATAAGTTAAAGGATTTTTGCGGTAAAATTTGATTTACCTCAACAGAGCTATATTTTTAATGCTTAATTTAATGAAAACAAAAGTGGTTTCATTTATATACATATTTTTATAAATTCTGACAAGAAAATGTGGCTTCGCTGCCACTGACTTCGAAAATCTGAATCGAACTAGGTGGCAGCATCGGACGCCAGCGGATGTAGCGCTAGTTTAGTTCGCGTAAAATTATTCTGCGATTTGACCTGTGGCAACGCGAAATGAAATCGAGGTGAAATTCAAGCGAAAGCGATTTCTGTGGCATCCTTGAAGATGTGAGATTTTGATCAGTTTAACGTTTTTGGCCTCGGTTGACATTTCTGTGGAAATGCCCAAATATTGTTTTGAGGTTTTCGTTACGGTTACCAATTTCAATCGGTTAATACCGGTTAACGGTTAACGGTTACAGTTTCGGTTACGGTTTGAATCTCTGCTATTAATTATTAATTCTACAGTTCATTGCCTGAGTATTTGCTGGCCTAGACTTTTGGACAACTCACCTGGGTGGCATTTTCTTTTTGGCCTCCGCGGAGGCGGACCCGGAGGAGGATGAGGAGGCGGACATGGCATGGCTCGAGGTCATCGATGGCGACAGCGGCGGCGCCGTTGCCTCCGTGGCGGCCTTTGCATAACGGGAGAATGTTGATGGCGGCGTCATGTCATTGACCGTCGACGACGTCGACGTTGTCGTCGTTGTGGCAGCAGCAGAGGAAGAAGTGGAGTTGGAGTTGGAGTTGGTGGAATCATCAATGTCTTTGTCTTTGGCCTCCTTGACCTCAATGACGGTAACAAAGTGCGATGTCGACTTGCGCAGCGGCTTCTGTTGTTGTTGTTGTTGTTGCTCCTTTTCAGTGTCTCCTCCTGCGCCAGTTTCTAATCCTCCAGCTCCTGCTCCTGCTCCTGTTTCCTGCTTGTTGTTGCTATCATTATTTTGTGTCCTTTGTTCGTTGTTGGCTTTGATGGAAGTGGAAGTGCCAATGGAAGCCGCCAGCTCGCTGATGCACTGCTGCAATGCCCCGTTCGTGTCCTTCTCGTTGCCACTGTCTTTTTTATCCTCACGCTCGAAGCTGTGCTCCGTCATGCTCCTCTTCCCAGTGGGTGGCGCCGAGCTTAAGCCACTGCCACCCACGCCCACGCCCACATTCTGTGGCTCATTCTGTGTGTGTGTGTATTTGTTGTCCGTGCTCAGGGACAGTCTGTCCTTGTCCTTGCCTCCTCCTACTCCTCCTTGTCCTCCCGATGACGCACTCGATGCCTCGCGCAGATTCAAACTAGATTTCTGCAAATGCAAATAAAACACGGGAAACAGCGAATGAAAAAGTGTGAATTAAAACACATAAATCAATGTAAATGTCATTACAGTGATGGACAAATTAATAGAAACGACCGTCACTTTGACATTTCAAATACACAATTTATTGTTAAGAACTGATTAATCTACACTCATGGACAAAATAATAGGTGCACTCTTTCTTTAACTATAACAGCTATTGTAAGTCAAGTCTTCAAATTTATAAAATATATAAGTTCCCATTGAAATATTCGAATTTTAAAAAGGTCAACTTTCAAAACTTTTTTCCTCGATTTTTCCCAAAAAATGTTGGAATGCAAAAACATTCTTCAAACTATTTTAGGTGTGACTGCAAAAAAAAATTTTCAAAAATCTTTTGGCTTATATTTTTTTATAATTTTTTGAAAATTGAAAAAATACGAAAATCAACGAAATGTGGCGAGTATTTTGGAAGAAAATACTCTTAAACCATAATTAAATAATGTAGGTTTGCATTTATATCAAGTATTCTCATATATAACTATTATTTTATTTATTTTACAAGTTTTACGACATTGCAGCTTATGCCAAGAAATTGTTTATCAAATTTTATTCGCTATATCGAAAAACAGCTTGAAAAAAGTTGTTTTAAATTAAACATTCAATATATTTCTGTGTATTAAAATGGTCCATTTGACAATATTACTAACTTATTTAGTGAAATCGTTAGAATACAAACGGTTCGTTTTAGAAGTCAATTTTTAAATAAACGGTAAAAAATGTGTAAAAGTTAATAAATTCGAATGTAGAATCGTCGAGTGCTCATCCTATTTAGTTTCTTCCAGCGTATATTGCATAAATAAAAAACTTGAATATATTTCTGGTAGAAAAATGCACAAGCTGTGGATTTTTGATCAATTTAACGAGGTGGACCTTCTGTAATTGATCATATACGATTTAAGTTAAACATAAAGTACATGTATATTTCTAGTTTCTGTCTTCATTTTTCTTTAGCACTCTTAATTGTGCCTTCCTTTACCACACGTTTCATTACTTTTCTGATTCACTTTAAACACTTCACTTTGCTTCAATAAATCTATCTTGAGCAACATTTACTTCACGCTGACTTAGTTTAGTCTGTTCTTTATTATAATTAAAAACTACTTTTTAAACTTTTTCCTCGGGCCCAACAAAAAATGTTTGGATGCAAAAAAATTCTTCAAACGATTCTAAGAGTGACTGCATTCTTTCAAAAATCTCTTCGCTAGTAATTTTTATGGTTTTTCGAAAATTTCCAAAAATTACTATTTTAGCCCGTTTTTGCCTAAATTTCAAACAAAAAGTGGATTCTTAATTCCTAGTTTTTAATTTAAGTTTTTTAATTCTTTCAGTTTTAATTTAAATTTTTATATAATTCTTATTCATTTAATAACGTATTATATTAATTAATTTTATTTAAATTTTACTAATATACAAATTGTATAATGATAAACATCACGTTGCCTGCACTATATTGAAATCAGCGGTGGGCTCGAAATCTGAATTCGGGAGCACTTTAACAACATCAACATTCGAGTCTACCGTTGAGAGCGCTGCTCCCGGAGCCACTGCGTGCCCACCGCTGATTTAAATGTTACTTTATGGCGCACAATATTGTGCACCATAACAAGTGCCTACAGTTTACTGTATATATTGTTATAATTGTTTGCACTAATTGAATCAGTTGAAAAGACATGTAAAAGAAGAGAACACTTTGAGTGCAGTTCAAAGCTCCCTTTCAACCAATGGAATTGAAATTGGAATTGAAATTACTTTGTTGAACCTTCCACTTGCCTTCTCCTTCTCTCTCTCCTCCCTGTCTTCTGTCTCCTTCCTCCTCTCTATCTCCCTATCTAAGGTCATTTGCTCAGGCCGGGCACGTAACGCATTTCTCCAACACGTTAAAAACAACAAGCAGAGAAAAAGCCAACAACAAAAAAAAGAAAGAAAAAAATAATGCAGACAAATAAGCCAAACTTAAGCTTGGCATGTGCGTGTGTTTCTTTTTTGGCCAAATTGTTTTTGGCTACGAAAAAAGTGAAAACTACAAAAAATGTTTCTTTTTTCTTAAATTTTGCAAGTCAAAAAAATAATAAAAAAAGAAAATTGGCAACAAAATTGTATATTTTAGTTTTATTTTATAGAGCGTGTGTGTGTGTGTGTTGGGGGTGGCAGCTGGCAACAGTTGCATGTGTGTGTGTGTTTGTGTGAGCTTGTGAGGCTGCGTGTATGTGTCTGTGTCTGTCTGTCTGTGTGTGCGTGTGTCTGTCTGTAAATGTGTCCAAGCGAAGCGAAGAAGAAAGCGTGCAATAAAAGTTGACGGCGAAGGTCGTACACTTACACACACACACGCACAAACACACACACACACACACATGGACACGCGCCCACTCACACACACACACACAGACGCACACAGAAAAGCTCACATACGCACTTGGGCAGACAGTTAGACATACAGTGGTTCACAGGTTATTTGTCTCACTGCATTTTAAATTAATTTAAATTCTTATTATTATTAATATTAAATAAATAACTATTATTAATCATATTAATAATAATATATGTAATACGAATAATTATAATTATTCTAATTGTTATTATTATTATTAATATGATTTATAAACTCTTTATTTTTATTTTTTCTATTATTATTATTATTAATATGATTTATTATAGTCATTATTTTTATTTTTATTATTGTTACAATTATTATAATTATTATAAATATGATTTATTATAGTCATTATTTTTATATTTTTATTATTATTATAATTATTATTACTATAATTATAGCAAGATTAAAAAAAATATTGACAATTTAACTTAAACTAAAATTATACAGGCGTGCCACAGAAATCGCAAGCGAATTCGAATTCCGCAGAAAGCATTTCCGCACGGAATTTTCCAAGGTGCCACAGAACCTCGAGAGATTTAATTTTTTTTTAGCATTTTCACAAACCTTTTCGAAGTAGGCTCTAAGGGTTGACACCTTCTCAGATTAAATTACCCAAGGGTTTGTTTAGCAACTTTTTTAGGCGTTTCATTGCAGAACAATAAGTTAATCATTTTTTTCATATTTAACTTATATAATTTAATTCATTTATATAATAATTGGCTTTGTTTAGCTACAAAAAATTTAAAAGCAAGTGGCGCGACAAAATAAAAGTTATTCGACAACTCTAGCGACTGTCTGCCATTAGTTTGGCAACTCTTCGTGACAAATGTTTTCACAAATCGCAAAATAAGTTAAAGGTTTTTTCGGTAAAACTTGATTTACCTCAACAGAGCTATTTTTTGAATGCTTAATTTAATGAAAACTAAAGTGGTTCCATTTATATACATACATATTTTTTGAATTCTGACTAGAAAATGTGGCATCGCTGCCGCTGACTTCGAAAATCTGAATCGGACTAGGTGGCAGCATCGAACGCCAGCGGATGTAGCGCTAGTTTAGTTCGCGTAAAATTATTCTGCGATTTGACCTGTGGCAACGCGAAATGAAATTGAGGTGAAATTCAAGCGAAAGGGATTTCTATGGCATCCCTGATAAACTAAATACAAAATTAAGGGGGAAACCAATTTAGATGTTTTAAAAAAAACCGATTTATTTTTTTGTTATAATTAATTATGTTTAATTTGAATCGCTTACTTCATATTAAATAAGTATGCATAACAAATAAAATAAAAAGTTTCAATAACAAATTTGATGATAAATACATAATTACTTTAGTTCTTAAGAGTTGTGTGTCAAATGATTTGTGAGCCACTGTACATTAGATACACTCACACTCAACGCAACTCAACTCACATTTGACGAGTACGAGACGAGACGAGAGCTGAGCTCAGCTTTTTGGCCGCCTTACGAATTCGTGCTTTGCCTTAAAGGCATTAAATATTCGTGTGCGCCATGTCGATACAATTATTTAGCATATTTTCAATCAACACACAAACACACGCACACGTATACATACGCATACACACAGATACAAAAGCAGTCGACTAGCTGCTGTGAATGTGAATCACGAAACGAAGCAAAAACAACAATAACAACAACAAAGTCGGCAAAGTTTAAGCATCGAATTGTTGTTAAGTGTGAAATGCTCCGAGAAAAGTGCCAACAAATAAAAAAAAACAACAATGTATTTGAAATACTAAATGTTCAAAATGTGAATGTTTTTCAAGCTGTTAAACTTATCAGACATGCAAATGTTAACAGAGGTCTGTTATTAACAGTTTGAGCTGAGCTCAACATGTTGTTAATTCTGGTATAACATAGTTTTGTATTTATTCGTATTTCTTACATGAAATTGACTTAAAACTTAGATTTGTTAATAAAATACATTTACAATTGTCGCCACAAATGCAAATGCCAACAGAGGTCTGTTATTAAGCGTAGCTTAAATTGCTGTTAATAATCGGATAACATAGTTTTGTGTTTCTTCGTATCTGTTAGATGAAATGACTTAAAATTAAGACTATTTAAATGTAGAATTGTCGCCACAAAGATGCACAAGCAAAAATTTCTAATGACAAGAACATTATTTTATTATTGATCGACTGACAGACACGCTGTAAGCCGGGCATTTTATTTTTCTTTTACACAATGACTTGATAAACGTGTTTTTTCTTTAACCTTTCACTTCATTTCACTTCTTCGCTCTTTGCTCGACTAAAAGATACGCTGTAATTTGGATTATCTTGCTGCTGAACAGAACACAAAGGTTGCTTGAATAACTTTGCTGTTTATATTATACGAACGTTATGAAATTTTGTAGAATACGAGTTTATGTAGATAAGAAACGAGTAGAGACTTTAGATTGTCTGCAATTTGTTTATATTTGATTTGGGAGAGAATAGAAATAAACAGATATAAATGTATGTACATATTACAGACAGATGTCAATGGATCAGTTCTAAACTATTTTAAGTTTTATAAATTACAGGGAATACAACCAAATTAAGGCCTATTGTGACCTTCTTTTTTTTGTGGAGACATACGCACTTAAAAAATAAAAGGGGGTTCTCTTGTAGTTCCCCCACTCTTTTTCTTCCCCTCTCCACACATATGTATGTATGTCCAAATATGAAAAGTCAGCTAATCAAACGCTTTTTTAATCATATTTCAATTGGCCAAAAACAAGCTTGCCGTCTATAAAATACAAACGTATTATGAGTATGCTAGTTTATATGAACAACCCCCCCCCCACCCCCTCCTCACTAGCCAACTCTTTTGCTGCTCTACACTCTCTCTCTCTCTCTCTTTTGCTGTCTTCACTGATAACAACACCAGCTGCTTATCAATAGAGAGAGAGAGAGCGAGAAAATGTCGCAGAGATTTGGTTTTTGTCGGGTTCAGTAAAGAGGACTACAAAAGAAGGGCACTGAATATACAGTTAGTCATGTAAGTGCTTTGACAAAATTGCAAAAACAAAAAATCTAATTTTTTTGTAATTAAAAAAAAGTAATAATAATTAAAGTTTTTTGTTTCAAAATAAAATTTGCCACTTTGTCAAAACAATTACTTGGCCAACTGTGTGTTGTTCTTGCATTCTGCTCTCAACGGCTTTTTGCTTAGCTCTTTTGTGTCTTTTGCAATTGTATTGTCAATTGTTTTTGTTGCTTCTTCTTCTTCTTTTTTATTAAACTTTGTGTGTGTGTGTGTGTGTGTGTGTACTTCCGATAAGTTTATTGATTTCAACTTGTGATAAATATACAATAAATGCTCTCGCATTTGTTGTTGTGACAGCAAACACACTCTTACACACACACACACTCTTACGCACACACACACACACACACTGAGTTCCACGCACCCACACACACACACTTGAGCAATCGTATCGTCTGCTGATTACGCACCCCTCTGGTCCATAATTTGAATTTCTCCTTGAAGGAAGACATGCTCTTCTCGCAGCAGCAGCGCCACTTTTGTTTTTGTTATTCTTGTACTCCTTCTGCTTCTTCTTCTTCTTTCACACAGTTGTTGTTATTGTTTTTGCAGCAAATGCAATTGCAAAGCGCGACACGAACACGAACGCGACACGAACACGAACACGAACACGAAGCAATTGATAGCCGAACTCCGCCCTGCGATGATTGCAAGAACAACAACAAGTAAGAATTAAAGGCACAAAACGGCAACGCTGACTGCGACGCTAGCAGCGACGCGACGCCGACGTTGACGTTGACCACGAAATTTGAGTCAACCAAACACGTTAACGCCACACACGCCCAAAAAACACACAAAAAAAAAGGAAATTTAAAAAAAAAGCACACAAGAAATATTTATTATTGCACACTTTTTATTATTATAATAACTATTTTTATTATTATTACTTTTACGTAATTTGTATATTTATTTATTTATTATGAAATGTTGCCGGCTGTAGGTTGTCGCGTGGGGGCGGGGCGGGGCTGAGGGGGGGAAAGGGGTTGGCATTCAACATTAACCGGGTAACGTTATTCTTGACTTTACACTTTTTGTTTTTTTTTCTATTTTTTGGGGTCCCGCTTTTGGTTTGATGTTGTGATACACCTGGAACACTGCTGACTGGCGATGGCGACGGCGGGCAGCGACAATTGACGACGACGACGACGACGCGGCTCCGGCTGAGAGTCAGTCGGAGTCAACGACGACGACGACGACGCGCGAAACCGAAAGAAAAGCACACACACACATACATATATAGAGAGAATAGTCCAAGTGCAAGTGTGTGCGTAGATAACGGCGCAAAATTAAAGATATCGAAATGGTAGAACAGACGGGCAGAGAGAGAGGGAAAGAGTGAGCGTGCGAGAAAGAGAGTACGGTGTACGCAATACGTATACGTATAGAATGCAATGCACAGGGCCAAAGGGGGTGGGGGGTGGTGGTCGCACTGGCGATCGAAGGTGTTGGGAACGTCAAAAGCAGCGACTGTTTCACTTAAAGCTAAAGGAGAGGGGGGCAAAAAACTGCAATTGAGAGAGAGGAATTTAAAAAATTGCAAATTTGTTGATCCTAGTGCCCTTTCCGTTATAAGCATCACATTCTATTCTTTTTTTTTTAAGCTTTCCAACACTAGCAAAAACAAACAACAACACCGCACAGCAAATGAGCTGCGTCGAGTCGAGGCGCTGAACACAACTCAAAACATGACTGTCCAGCCCTGGCTTAAAAATTTACCACTTCCAGTAAGTTGAAACTGGAAGCTGGAGTGAAGTTAAGGAAAGTTTCCTTTTTTTTTTTTTTAGTATAAAGTTTTAGCTTATCGTTAGGCAATTCAATTTCCAATTTACAAATTATAAACAAATTGCATTTAATTTATGAATTAAGCGCTCTTCAAGAATATATTTTCAATAGTTAAACTGATAAACAGGTGCAAAAAAGCTTTGCCAAAACCTGCTGCAAAGTGATCGATATTTATTTTAATCGATATTTATTTCATTTCAGCTATACACTCATTTATCTAACGTCTTCCAGCAGCAGTCAAAAAAAAAAACCATTCTACCCACACTTATGAAAAAAAATAAAAAGGAAGACTTTTTACTTTGCTCCTAAATAATTTTGTTACTTAAATACTGTTTTTTTTTTTTAATTTAATATCGGTTTTAAGACTTTTTATACATGCAACAAACAAAAAAAAAACAAAAAAGGTTAAATACATAAATATCGATACTCATCGCTACTAGTTGCATCTCCATGTTCACTTTTGCAGGGCACTTTTAACTAGCAGCTGGCTGAACAACTTTTCGTTAGCTAAAGTCAATTGTACTGATAAGGAATGATAACGACACACACATACACACACATACACACACACACACACACACACAAAAGGGGGCAGCATTTTCGCTGTATTGAAATTGCTGTGCGCCTGTTAAATGCTAACGGTTAACGCAATCAGCGGCAGCTTTAACGGCAGTTTAACTCTTGCAGCAGCAGCAGCAAAAGATCAGAAACAACAATGACAAAAATGATAACAATAAATTAAAGGAATATACAATAACAGTAAAAATATGCATATACAGTAATGGACAAAAATAATAGAAACAAGAAACATTTTGACCAGGGATTACAACCGTAAACGGGAACGGTTAACCGAAATTAACCGTTTCAAATGCTGTAGTACCGCAACCGGAACTAAAACAGTTCATTTAGAACCTACCGGAACTGGAACCGCTATATGTTACGGTTTGATTCCCTGATTTTGACATGTCAACACACATTTTTGAAATGCTCAAAAAAAAACTCAATTTTTTTTTTTAATATAGTTTTGAAATTGCAATGCAAGATTAACTTTTGCATAGTTGTTTTATGCAAGTCGTCCTAATATGCAACGTTAACCAACACTATTTTTCTCTGATATGGCCATTTTATTCAGACCTATGGAAACTAAAGCAGTTTTCAAAATACAAAAATAGAAATTTGATCGTTTCTATAATTTTTTCAGCACCGTCTATACATTATATACATAAATATAAAATTTATCTACTTACAAAGTCTTTGTCCACGCCCGTGTTTGTTGTGGTTCCAGCTGGAGTTGCAGTTGCAGTTGCAGTTGCGCCATTGGCAGCTGTGGTGACAACACTGTGACTGTGATTGCTGCCACTGGGCAATTGTTGTTGTGTTGCTGTTGTTGTTGCACCTGGATTATTGGTAGCTGCCTCAAATAGTGTTGTCGGATCACCGCCAGTTTCACGATACTTTTCCACATCGGATAGCAAACGTTCCAAGTACTCAACATACAGTGTCTCCTGCTCCAGTTCCTTGCTCAATTCGGCAATTTTGATCTTGTGACGCTCGAGACTCGCTCGGACATCCAGCTCCCAGGCATCGGAGAGTGAGCTTTGTGGAAATCGTTGCATCCACAAACGTTGAAAGTCATTGAAGACGCTCATCGTTGAAGAAGAAGTAGAGACAGCAGCAGCAGCAGCTGCACCATCAACTGTTTATCCCTCCCCCTCTTTGTTGTGTTGTTATAGTTGTTGTTTACGCTGCCTTGGCTTGAGTGAGTGAAAGAGACAGAGAGATCGAAAGCTTTGGCTTAAGCTTTTGTTCGGTGCGTTGCGTTGTTGTTGCGTCGCCCTGGTCTGCCTGTAAAGGTGAACGTATGTATGTGTGTGTGTGTGTGTGCGTAAGTGAGAGAGTATGAGTGCATGCAGGAGAGCAAATGCTCTCTGCATCCTGGATCAACAACAACAACAGCAGCAAAAGCAACAGCAGAGAACGAATCATCAGCAACAACAACAAAAAAGACAACAAGCACAATAGCAACAACAACAACAGTAGCAACAACAACAGCAGCAGCATCACGACTTTTAAAAGGTTTTCAGTTTCAGTTTTGTGTTCTCTGTTTCGGTTTCGGTTTTTGTTTCTGTTTTGTTCTTATGCTTTGCTACTGCTACACTTGCTGCATACATATGCAGTTGTTGTAGTTGTATTTGTGATTGCTGTGCAGTTGTTGTTGCGCTGCCCTTTCTCATTCGCATATATACAGATGTGCATACATATGTACATTTATATACAGCTGCGGTCAAAAAAATAGTAGTGCCTGCAATGAACTTACAAAAGCTCAAAATTTAAAGACTTTTAATTTATCCAAATTTTTTATTTAATTTTTTTAAGATACGTTATTATATTGTAAATCCATCTGAGAAATCAAAGATAGTGAACAGTTATTATTTTTCGACTTAGGAATTTTTTTCTTGTAATAGTCTGAAAAATGGGCGGTCAAAATAATAGTAGTGAATGCATTAAAAGTGGAAAAAAGGATATTAAGCAGGAAAGGCACTTGATTTGATATTTATAATTGTTATTTGATAATTTTCTATAAATTGTATAAACAAATATTTTGCTTAGAGTTGTTACAATGGGGCGTGGCAAGCCTTGCACTCCAGAAAAGCGTGCTCCTATAAAAAATTTATTTCAAAAAGGATAACGTTTAAGGAAGAGGAAAAATTTGATTTGATGATTGCCAACCATAATCAGAAACGCCATTAAGTAGTCGCCAAAATAGGATAAATGTGGAAGACCTCGATCCATGTCCAAAAGACAAGTGACAAAAGTAGTGAGGTTTTTGAAACGCGACCCTTTTGCTCCTGCAGCACTTAAAAAAAGGACTTTGGTATGGACCAAAGTGTGTAAAACATTCTTAGATGTTTGCGAAATAATAATCTGGCAGAAAGAAGCCCGTGAAAAATTCCGTTATTGAAAAAAATACCTGCCCAAAAGCGATTTCGATTTGCTAAGGATCATCTGCATTGACCCTAGAGAAATAAAGAAACCTCTAGTGGTCGGATGTGTCCAAAATTATTTTTTTTGCTGGTCGAGTATCTCGACAACATGTAAGGTATCCGTTAAAGTCCGAATATCAGCCCAGATTCACCTGCAGGACTATCAAGCATTGTAGTATGAAAATAATAACCTGGGCGCATTTTCACATTATTGGGACCAACCCATATAATGGATCATAACCATAATGGAAAGGCACGAACAAGTGAAAATTCTGCAGGACACTATGCTACCGTACTTTTCAGATGATATGCCGATAATTTGGAGGTTCCAACAGGACATAGCCCCAAGGCATATCAGCAAATCTTCGAAAGAATGGTTCGCATAGAAAAAAGTTAATGTAGTGGAGTGGTCACCACGGTCCCCCGATCTGAATCACATTGAAAATTTGTGGTCCGATATGAATAAGGATATTGCCAAGCATCAACCAACAAATAATATTCATCTTTGGAAGATCGCTAGGAGCGCCTGGAGCTCAATACAAACAGAACGATGTAAAAGCCATGATCCGTCGTTGTAAGGCGGTAATTCAAGATAAAGGCTTCACAACAAATTACTAAATTTGTTAATTATTAAGTGCATTTCACATATCTAACCTTTTAAATAAAAAAAGGGGGTTTTGGATCGTTTTCATCATTAAAATTTTTGAATATGTTCATCACTACTATTATTTTGACCGCCCATTTTTCAGGCTATTGCAAGAAAAAAATTCCTAAGTCGAAAAATAATAACTGTTCACTATCTTTGATTTCTCAGATAGATTAACAATATATTAACGTATCTTAAAAAAATTATATAAAAAATTTGGATAAATTAAAAGTCATTAAATTTTGAGTTTTTGTAAATTCATTGCTCGCACTACTATTTTTTTGTATATTTGTATATTTGTTTTAGCCAAGGCCAAAAAGTTGTTGTGCATCTTCAGCAGCAGCAGCTATGTTGGCTTTTAAAGAGGCGCAGACGCATTCATTTTCTTTAGTTTTTATACACACACACACACACATGCACTTTTAGTGGCTGTGCCGCTCCTGTTGTCGTTGTTGTTGTTGCTGCTGTTGGCTGCGCCCAATGCCTTATATGCCACAAGCGCACTTACATATGCAGATCCTTTTTGGGGGCCCGACCGACGCGCCGTTTTATATTTATTTAATTATGTTTGCCATTTCACTGTGCATTATTTAATTCCAATTAGATTTCGCTTCGTACAAAAAAAAAATCACTTCGCTCACACATATAACCGACGACAACACGTACGAGCAGATGAGAAGACATTTGCATATACATATGTATGCATCTAGTGTTGGGTTATGCATCTAGTGTTGGGTTGCACATGAATGAGTAAACAAAACTGAGTGGCAGCTTTGTGAAAACTTTGGCAAAAGCAGGGTGGCAGCCTTGGCTTCCAAAACACGGTGGCAACCATCAAGCCACTGAAAAAACCACGGTTGCCACTTAAAAATATTAGATTGAGCCAAAAACACAAAAAATAAGCCAAATTAACTAAAAAGATCCAAAACTTTTTTTTGCAGTTCTTTTGACTTTTGCATTTAATTAAATAAAAAATCATTCACATTTTCATCTTAATTTAGTAATGTTATTAAATAAAGATACGTATTTATTTTTCAACCAAATACTATACAAAATAACTAATTCTGAACTGATGATAAAAAGAGCCAAATCGAAAAATAAAGTTCCATTGCGCCAACAGAAAAAAAAGAGACAGCTTTGGCGCAAAAACGCCAATTGTGGCAACCGTGGAAAAAACTTCATTTTATTTAAAACTTTTTTTTGTTTTCGCCAAATTTCTAAGCTATAATTTTGCGTTTTTACGCCAATTTTTTTAAATTTTGTTGTAGATTTTTTTTAATCTATGATTGTTGAACAATTACATATTTAGTTTAAGTTGCGCGCCTGGCCTTTTTGGGCAACGAACGGTAAACCGATTGTGGCAGTCGGGCGTTGTCTATCGATTTTTGTAACACACTAGCGATAGCAGCCAGATCAGTGGCAACGCTAGTGGCAACACTGTGACTGCTTTGACGTCACACTTGACCAACGCAAAGATTTACAATAAAAATAAACGGCGTAATGACACTCAATTCTCACATTTTTAGTGCTGCCGTTGCTGATAAGCCGCAGCCGGCAGTGCACTTCAACTATTGCGAATTATCTTTAGAGAGGCAACAACAGAGCAAACAGAACGCTTTAGATAAGCGCCATTCAAATCACACAAAGTTGGCTAACAACAAACGTTGAAATGAGCGATAAACAACTGGATGTTCTCGTCTGTGGCTCGGCCATCATAGATTTCATCTGGTTTGTTGAGACTCCAATTCCAATTGGAACTTTTGCTAATTACTGCTCCCCCTCCCCTTGCAGCTATACACCACGCCTGCCCAGGGCTGGCGAAACGTTGCATGGCCACAAGTTTCAAAAGGGATTCGGCGGCAAGGGCGCCAATCAATGCGTGGCCGCGGCTCGTCTGGGATCAAAAACGGCACTGATTGCCAAACTGGGCGACGATAGTTTTGGTATCGATTATCTGCGCCAACTCAGCGCCGAGCATATCGATGTGGAGCATGTGGAGCAGCTGGCAAACCAAACGACGGGCATTGCCCAAATCGCCGTCTCCGATGCTGGCGAGAATAACATTATTATCGTTGTGGGTGCCAACAATTTGCTAAGTCCCAAGGATGTGACAAACGCCGCCGGGCACTTGAAGCGGGCCAAGGTGCTCATCTGCCAGCTGGAGACGCCCATTGAGACAACGCTGCTGGCGTTGCGACAATTCACGGGCGTGTCCATTGTGAATGCGGCGCCAGCGATGGCAGCGACGCCCGCCGAGCTCCTCCAACTGTCGAGCATCTTTTGTGTCAACGAAACGGAGGCGGCGCTCATGACGGGCATGGGAAGCATCGATAACATTAGGTACATTAGGCATGGTGACTTTTTATTCACCACCACAGCAAGGTGAACATTAATAACAAGCTGCTGCGTTCTTATTTTGACAGAACAAAAGCAAATGTCGTAGAAATCATGTTAAAATTCTTATTTACATACTATTTTAACATGAAAGTTCACAAAAATGAAAGAGATAGAGAGAGAGATAGTTATAAGCAGTGGCGATATGATAATTGATCTGCTTTCTTACTGTCAGAATGAGAAAAATGGACGGAGTACAGACTCGAGGAATACGTCACCTTGTTCAGAAATACACTTTGTAACCACGGTTGTCAACTGTGACCGTTAAAAATATCCAGATTTGAATAGCAAATTTTGAAGAAATATGGTACTGTTTTTTAGCATTCAGTTATTTTATTTCTACCTTCTTTCCATTCTAATTCAGAAATAAAATAAAAGTTTGCTAAAAAACAGTACCATATTTTTTATATTTCTTTTAAATTTGACTATTCAAATCTGGCTTTTTTTAACGATCTATATTTGGCAACGCTGTTTGTAACTTGAAGCATGGTGGAACTATAGACTAGGGAAAAGCTCTTTCACCACAGCCTCCACTTTGCGTCATGGTGAAATTATAGGCAAGGTCATGACTTAACTCACCGTCCTCGCTACCAAGAGCTGTGATGCCAATGTTCCGAAAAAAAAACAAAACGGCCAAAGAAAACAGGAAAAAAAAGCTGAAAAAAACTGAATTTCTTTTTCCTATTTTTTTTTTAATTTAAAAGTTTTAAAGCAACATCAGTGATTTTTGCGGCATTTTCTTTGTCATCTTTAGGTATTTGGCAAACATTTTACGTATTTTCTCTTATTTTAAGAGGTGTGTTTTTGTAAACTGGAAAAGTGTTTTCGCCTATATATCATTTCAATTTTCAAAAAGTTCCAAAATTGGCAGTATGGAATCCTGTTTGGATTCCATTTAATTGAATCTAAAATGAGCTAGGTTTTCGGATAGAAGATGTTTAAGATTTTTCCTGATTGAAGCAGTTAAAAACCAGTCAAATCTATCCAAAAAAAGGCTAAATTGGCAGCACTGACCTAGAGTCATAATGAAATTATAACAAAATGGCGTATTCGCTTCATTACGGATCTTTCTTCTCACCACAATAATAACAATTTCACCATGACACTGTAAAAATAATACACACCAAAAAAGAGAGAGCAGCTGTGGGGAATTGTCACCTTGTTACTACATTCACCATGAATGGCAACTAATATTGTCTTCTACGCATGTTTGTTTTCCCCGCTAGTGACGCTAATGCTGCGATGCGGCGTCTCATTGAAATGGGCGCCAACACGGTGATCATAACACTGGGCAAACTCGGTGCTGTCTGTGCCACCAAGGAGGCGCCGGACAAGTTCGAGCACGTCCCAGCGCCGCAAGTGCCGGAAAAGCTCGTGGTGGACACAACGGGCGCTGGTGATGCATTTATTGGTGCCTTGGCCCACAACTTGGCCAAGTATCCGAAAGGGCAGCTAACGGAACATATTGCCGCCGCCTGCGAAGTGGCCTCGAAATCTGTACAGCTGCCGGGAACTCAGGCGAGTTTTCCCCACGCCTAAGAGCGAGACGGCGAGAGAGAGAGAGCGAAGAGTGTGTGTTAAAGAGAGCGTGCAATAAACTGAACCCTGAACATTTGAAGCAATCTTTGTTACATTATTTAATCGGCTATCTTTATTTATTTGTTTAAATGTTAAGTATAAAAAAGAGACGATAATTGTTAAACAGCTCAACTGTCAATTTTGGTCACAAAAACTGAATTTAGCAAATCAAAATTCGCACATCAACTTGTATATGTGTGTGTGTGTGTGTTGTTTTTGTATGTTGGCAGACAAATTGATGCTTCTTCTCCTTGCTGCTGCTTCTCCTTCTGCTTTGCTTCTCCTTCACTTCTTGCCCGATTTCTTAATGCCGCCACCGACAAGTGGCCCCTTTTTGGATGCTTGCTGTTTGGCCGCCTCCATTGCCTTTTGTTGATCCTTTTGCTTTTGCTTGAACGCCATATCATCTTCGTCCATCTCCTTGCCCTCCTTCTTGGGCGCCTTCAATGGCTTCTTTTTGCCGCCTTCACGTCCAGACATCTCTCCTATTTGGTTAAGAATTGGTTAATATTAATTATTTTCAATCTTTTGAGCAGCACAAAAAAAAAGTCACGCACTCGCACGTTTTCCCAACTTTTCTATTTAGTGTTGTTTAGCGACTGAATATTAACACTGATTCGTGCGAGCAGTTCTATCGATAGTGAAAATAGTTCACAGCACTGGAAAATAAACTCGTTCGATAGTTGGCCGACTACTACGATTATTAAAAATATCTATGTTTCAATATTGAAAATTAAGTATTTTTACTTTATCAGAAAAATATAGCTGTCTAGTAGCGGTACTACTCTCAAAAAAAAAAAGGTAAAGGTCTAGAAGCAGTAGCCAGTCTCAAAAAAAAAAAAAAAAAATGAAAGAGGGCGATTTATGATGAATTAAGGTAAAAATACTATTACGGGCTTTTTCTTATTTTTTTTTTTAATTTTAATACAAAATTGAACATATTAATGAAAACATTCACAAAACAACGATGCAAAAGCATTGCATTGAAAATTTCCAAATTTTATAATTCAATAAAATAAAACTAGTGGAGGTCCCCAAAAAATATTTTTACCTAAATTCATCATAAATCGCCCTCTTTCTGTGTGTATTTTTTTTTTTTTAGAGACTGGCTACTGCTTTAAGACCTTCACCAAAAAAATATAAAGTAAAAATAAGGCGATTTATAATGAGTTTTGGTGAAAAAATTTTTAGCGAGTCTCCGCTACATTTTTTTAATTTAATTTAGAAATTTTTCATTTTTAATGCAAAATGCACAAAGAAACCACGCAAAAGCTCATTTGCATTAAAAATTTGAAATTCCATTAAAAAAACTAGCGGCTAGAAATTGTTTCACCAAAATTCATTATAAATCGCCCTCTTTTTAATATATATATTTTTTATTTTGAGAGTAGTACCGCTACTAGACTTTTACCAATCAAATTTTATCAACTTATTTATTATTTATTGTCAGTTTATTTTGTTTATTCAATATTTGAATACTTCGTAATTATTACAACAATCGTGACACTTCAACTATCGATAGGTGGCAAATGCAACCATTGCAATATCGAAAAAGTCTGCAATTGTTTTCTGCACTGTTCGTTCTCGCTTTACCGAACACTTCACGATTTGCATTCGTAAAGTGAGCACGCGGCTTAATTTCAACGCCAAGTGGGAAATATTTTAATTCTGCAAAAGAAGTTTTTACTCTGTGACTTTTGTAAGAAGTTTAATAACTGAAGGTATTGTGCTTTTCTTTTATACAAATCTACATTTTTCGTTTTTTAAATGCAAACTACCATAAACTGCGGACAGTGCAAAAAAAGAAAGCGTCTAATAATAAATTCCATTGATTTTTTTTTCCTTCACGTTCACCTTGCACTAGATTTTTAGTTATGTAATGTGCTAATATCATTTTTTTTATTGTGTCGGTGTTGGTTTAATAATAAGTCTAGTGCATGCATTAACCTGTATATTGCAATTAAAGCAGTAGAAACATGTAATGTATAATTTAACACTGAAAATGTTGGCTAAGAAAGGCTTACATAACCACAAAAATAATTCGCAGGCCAAAGCAAAAAAACTATTTTTTTTTTTTGTAAATTGAAGGTAATGAAGAGGAGATTCAGCAAGGTAAAAATACCGTGTCCGTGCCCGTGTCCTCTTGTCCGTGCGTCCATAAACACCTGCCGTGTGTTAAGAACGCTCACGAGTTCTAACCTACAAAATTTTCGCAAGAAAAAAAAAGTTAAAAGCAAGCAAAAAGAAAACGAAAAAAAAACGACGGTGCCACACAAGCAAACTGGCGTACACACACACACACACACACACTTGTACATGCACAATTTGTGACAGCTGCGCTGTAATGAATCTAATTGAAATATATGTACATACGTTTTTACATGTATTGTACGATATTTCGCCTTTTTCTTTTTTTATTTGTTTCTTTTTATTAAAAGTGTGACAATTGCCGCTAGAAAAGCGGCACACACACACACACATGTACACTGTCTAATTCCATGTGCTTAGCGTGCTCTCTCACTCACTCCCACGGTTCATCATCTACACGCGCAAGGTTCAAAAGAGCTACTGCATGTGTGTGTGTGTGTGTGTGTGTGCGTGTGTGTGTTTCCGAGTATATGGGAAATTTTTGGCATTTTCTCTTTATTAATTTTTTTAAGAGTAAATCTGTCATTACAGCGGCTTTAATATTTTCGTTTTCTATGTTGAAGAGAGAGTCTTTCACTTGTATGAAAATACTACGAAAAAGCTCAGAACCGGTCGCTATCATTTTTAGTAGCTGTTCTTCGTGACGTCAGCAGACGAAGCGCGTCATATTTAAATAGCCGCATGTGATTTTTGTAATTCTATTTGTATTTAGTAGAATTGCCGTTTCGTATGGCAATTGTTTATGTGTTGTCTCGTCTGATTACATGCATCGATAACAATGTTAATCGTCCTGCACAGTGGCTGTAAAACAATTGCGTTTTACAACTGACGCAAATTTCATATTTTCTCAAGTTACGACGATGCAAATGGCAAATGGGCGATAAACAAATGGATTGTCATTTATGAGTATGCGTCAGCGTCTTTAACTCTGAATGCGTTGCATAAAACTCTCTTTAATGCATCTTCTCTTATTTCTTGTAAACAATCGTTTAACGTCTCTGTAAGAAAGAGAACAATTTCAACATACAGTGGCTCACAGCTTATTTCGCGCAAACTTTAAGATCGAATAACTCATAAACTATTAAAGATATTAACAAAATTTAAATGCAGCTATTTTCAGCAGACTGTATATATTAGCTAGATATTTCACTGCTATTTTATTTCTGTAAATAACTCTCAAAATTAAGTACAAGTAATTGTGTTGACAAAAAAAAACCATTTGTTTCTCATTTGTTAGATAGTTAAATCCATAGAAAACTCTATTTCTTATAGTTAAATATGCGATTATGTTCTTTGTCAAAACAATAACCTTACTCACTGTACAAATAATGGCATCCCTGTACTTGGCCCATTGAACTGATTTAGCGCACTTGAGCGCCATCTCTGAAAATAGCCAGAATTCAAATATTTGACCGTAGCTCCGTAACATTTAGGCGTTTTTTTCTTTTAGAAGTTGGCAAATTGCCTAAATTGTGTCTTTGTGACGGCAAACGGGAAAACAGCGTCCAGTCCATTTTTTACTTTTATTTTTTTTATGTAATTGTCGGCGATAAGAAGACCTTGAAAATGTCTTATATAAAATTGACGTATCTAGTATTTGTAGTATCGGCGTTTATCTAATCGCTGTACGCACTTTTCAATTACGCCGCCTTCCGCCTGCCAAAAAAAAAAAAGCCCTATGACGTCTCTATTGCTCAGCAACAACAATTGTCTGAGAGGCGAGAGATTTTGCCAAAAGAGAGAGAGCGTTAAGAGAGTTGCTGACATGAAAGAGAGCGCAGCACATGCGTCAAATTTTGAGCCCAAGTCACATGCTACGCTGTTTGACGCGGGCGGGCGTCAGTGCAGTGTTGCCAACTGAGTAAAAGTTGCCAAATATTTGATGCAAACCTCGAAAGGGGTAAATGAAAAACAATTGAAAAAATGAGAATCTGTCGATATGTTTGCATTTAGCCTAAAATTTAATAATTTTATGCTATGTTCTCTTATTTTGTAGTCTTTGTCCATGTTCACTTCCTTTTTTTAATTTTGTTAAAAGTGTCAAACGAACCCATTATCGAAAAAGTTATGCAATGAGATTGGCATTGAATGAATTCTTCGCTGTCATTGCTATAAACACACACACACACACATATATACTCTTGTATATACATATGTACCATTTGATGATAAGGAGGCAGTTGCTGATCTGCTCGACTTCTTTTTTTTTTTACTCACTGTCTATCGCTCTCTTGATCGCACACACGTGCAAAGTCTTTGTTATATATGTATGTATGAGTGAGTGTGCGTGTCTGCGTCTAGTCACTGTTGCCAACTGTCTCCTTCTCTCGCATCTGTTGCGCGCGCTGCAGCTGCGACGCGTGAGCGAGCAGCTGAACTTGAATGTGCCGCTGTCACTGCCACTGCCAGCAGAGGCAGCAGCAGCTGAGAGCTGAGGCTAGTTCGCCGCTAGCGTTGTGGGAATCGTTCACAAGCAATTTAGTTGCCGTCCGGTGCAGACCTTTGAGCTCGCAAGGAATAAGGATAAATTAATTTTTTTTCGGTGCTGTGATATAAAACACAAACAAATTGTACGTATTATTTTAAAATAATAGCAATTATAGTGTGCATAAATATAAACTAAATCAATATCCCAACATGAATAACAATAACTATTTAACAATATTAATTGGTGATTTATTTTCGTCTGGAATATTAAACCAAGCAAAAAATCATTTATTTTTTTTTTATTGTTACATAAACGTGAAAAAGCATTGAGCAACTGTAAAATTGGCAATGGCAAAAGCTTATTGTGTGGTGTTTACAAATTCAATATATACGAATTAATTAGTTAAACAACTTTTTTTTTCTTGTGACATGCAGTTATGCAATCGAAAATTAAACTCATCTCAACTTTGATAAAAATGTTAATAAGACTTTAGCACACTGTGCAAAGCAGTAAACAAATCGAGAACAAATCTAGCAACTCAAATTCCACGTGCATCTTTTTCTCAAGCTACAAATTTTTTTCTTGTGTGTGTGTGTGTGTGTGTGCGTGTCCAGTTGAAACAGTTACATCACACGGGCGCGCGTGCTCTTTGCGAAAGCTCTTTCAATCAGCAGTAGCAGCCGAATCTATAGAACAGCCGCCCCCTGGAGCAGATTAGATAACAGGGCAACGCTTTTTTCTCTCTCTCTCTTTGAGACGCGCTCTCTCTTTGCTTTGCACTCTTTGTGTTCTAAATTGTTACATAAATGTGCGTTTCGTCAATGAAATGTGTGGACTAGACTGGCAATGGATTTGCTAATTTAATTTTATGACACATTTTCAAAAACAACAAAAAATGAAAACGTTTTTAGTTTTTTTCACACACTTGAGTTCTAAATTTAACAAGACAACATAATGAAAAGAAAGCTTTTTCTCTCTCAATGTCAGCTGTATATGTCACACACACATACATCAGAGTGTAGGTGTAAAGCTAGCCATCTCCTTTATGCCAATGAGCGACGATTCGCTCTTAGCCTTTTTTTTTTACTCAAATTAAAAGCGCCATCTATTGTGTTATACAAGCGCACAAATTATGCAATATGTAGAAAGACACAAGCAGGTGCATAAGTGTGTGTGTGTGTGTGGGTTCATTGCCAACATCACATAACTGCACTTTTTAACCCCTCTCTTAATTGAAAGCACAACTCGTTAACAATTCTTTACTATTTAAATGCATAAAATAAATTCTCATGATAAACACGTGGCAAATTCCAAAACTGATTCATAAGCAAAGTGCAAAAAAAAAAAAATGAGGGAAAAAACCCAACCAGTTTTTGCCGGCGGCACACACGCACACACATACACAAATACAGTTATAAACAATTGTGAAACCGCCGCTTGGCAACTGATTTGTTGCTGCTGATGTCAGTGTTGTATAAAATAAACATATATGCGCATATACAAACAAACACATTAACATAGAGCTTGAAATTGCTGATAGTGCAGACGGCGACAAATTTTAAACAATTAATTTGTAAAGCAAAATTGTAGTCTGTTTCATCTGCCTAAAGAGACAGAGAAACAGTTATAAAATAAATGTATATATTTAAAGAGTATAATTGCATACTAATCCATGTGTACTGCTTGCTTGCTCTAACCCACATAGTTTTAAGTTACTTTCTCATTTAACCCATATTTCCATTTCACTCGCTCTCACTAACTCTTACGTTGCTTAACTTGCATTGCCTATCGAACTAGATTGATGACTGGTCGATTGTTCGATTAACCGCCTACACGATAAGTGCAGTTGGTGCATCGATCGATTGTCGCTTGTTATCGCACAGTATCGATTGCTTGTTAAGTTGGCCGCGTTTTTTTCAAATGTGCATGTTTATCATTTTGTGTTTTAATTTGTGCCAAAAAAAAAAAAAGAAAAGTGAAAATGTGTATCAAGAATCAAGATTATAATCATTAACCATTAAACATAATCATACTCACCAATAAGCGTAAGAACTAACAAAGAAAGATGATGATGGAAGAAAGATGAAGAAGAGAGATTTTAATTGTGAGATCAATGATATCAATTTTATAGCAAAATGGGCAAGGATTTTGATGCTATTGGATTCGTCAAGGACTTCGCTGCCGGAGGCATCTCCGCAGCCGTCTCAAAGACTGCCGTCGCACCCATCGAGCGTGTGAAGCTGCTCCTGCAGGTCCAGCACATCTCGAAACAAATCACCCCCGATCAGCAATACAAGGGTATGGTTGATTGCTTTATCCGCATTCCAAAGGAACAGGGTTTTGCTTCATACTGGCGCGGTAACATGGCCAACGTTATTAGGTATTTCCCAACTCAGGCTCTGAACTTTGCCTTCAAGGACAAGTACAAGCAGGTAAATAACTTGTAGATAATAAGATAAATATATAGAATGATCTTTAAACGTTCCTCTTTTTATATAATAGGTCTTCTTGGGTGGTGTTGATAAGAACACCCAGTTCTGGCGTTACTTCATGGGCAACTTGGCCTCCGGTGGTGCCGCTGGTGCAACATCTCTGTGCTTCGTCTACCCATTGGACTTTGCTCGTACTCGGTAAGTTTCCAAATCTCCAGAAAAATACACCTTATTAATTCAATAATGATTGATAATGATATTTAGTTAATTAATTACTATGACCAAGATTAGCTATGTTATATAATTACAAATGAAGAGATACTTAAATTTAGGTAAAAATTAGACATTTTAAAAACTATAAAAATAGCTAAAAAATAGTTTAATCACAATATTTAAGTTTTCATAGTCTTTTCAAGTAGAAAAGCTATGAGTTAATATTTAAAATAAAATTCAAAAATGTTATTTTAGTTTTCAAATATTGAATATTCAACTTTAAAGTTAGCAAGAAAAATTATTTAAAAATAAGATTTGAAATATTATAATTTTTATAGTCTTTCTACCAAAAATTAAACAAAAATCAAAACTATGAATTTAAGTACATTTAAAATAAAGTTGACAAAATTTTATTTTATTGAACAAAATTGAACAATTTTTAAGTATTTAATTTAAAAGTTGGCAAGAATAGTAATTTAAAAATACAAATTTTGAGTTTGGTAATACAAGGAAAGTAATAAAGATTATAGAAAATGAGAAAATTATAGGAATATAATAAAAGACAATGAACAAAATATAAATATATGATAAATTGAGATTTTAAATAATTTTATTTTAAGTTGTTAAAACCATAAGATTTATCATAGTGCAAAGTAGAAAAATGGAGAAAAATCTTAAAAATATTGAATGATTCAAAAAAAGAAGAAAAACAAATTTATGATGATTAAAAATAAGGAAGATGGGAAAAAAGGTGTCAAATAAATATTAGATAAGTAATAGTTAACAGTAGATTTATTGTGTATGTTAATTTTTAAATACAGTCAAACTTTTATAATTTGAATTTTCAACATTTACTAAACTTGAAAAATAGGAATTCAAACTTTTGCCTTGTTTAAAGATGATTCTAGTTGGGCAACTTTGACTGTAGTTGACAATTGATTAATTTCTAATTAGTTGATGAATTAATGAAAACGAATTAATGTGTTTTTTCACTATCCCATTCTTCTGTCATTTTATAGCTTGGCTGCTGATACCGGCAAGGGCGGTGCTCGCGAATTCACCGGTCTGGGCAACTGTCTGACCAAGATCTTCAAGAGTGACGGCCTTGTTGGCCTGTACCGTGGATTCGGTGTCTCTGTGCAGGGCATCATCATCTATCGTGCTGCATACTTTGGCTTCTACGATACCGCTCGCGGCATGTTGCCCGATCCAAAGAACACACCCATCTACATCAGCTGGGCGATCGCTCAGTGTGTGACAACCGTTGCCGGTATTGTGTCCTATCCATTCGATACTGTCCGTCGTCGCATGATGATGCAGTCTGGCCGCAAGGCGACCGAGATCATCTACAAGAACACACTCCACTGCTGGGCCACCATTGCCAAGCAGGAAGGTACCAATGCCTTCTTCAAGGGCGCCTTCTCCAACGTTCTCCGAGGCACTGGCGGCGCTTTCGTGCTTGTGTTGTACGATGAAATCAAGAAGGTCTTGTAAATTAAATTATTAAATTATTCAAACAACAACAACAACAACAAACCACTACCAGCTAATTATATTATTATAAAAAAGCAAATGCAAACAACAACATCAAGAATAATCCCAATATAATTATGAAATTATATTATATATAATAACTGGAATATAATTTAATTGCACACACTTTGCAAACAACAACAACAACACTTAATGATGGCCAGACAACAACAACAACAACAGGAAAGGAAATTCAGGAGCGCAGTGAGGGAAGAAATCTGTGGAAATTGTTAACAAATGATACAGACACACACCCAGACATACAAAATTAGTTGATAATATTCTTGTCAATGTTGCAAAGTTCGAGGCAAGTTTTCTTCCCTCCCCCCACCACCACAACCTGCTTTTCTATAGTAAACGAATGTTAAAAGAAAAAAAAACAAAGAGAAATACAAATTACAACTGCAATTTTCTCTCGGCAGCCACTGCAAAAAACTGCAACAACAACAAACAAAAATCAACTGCGGTTGGTTTACAAAATATATAAAAATTGATAAAAATAGTAGACCAATTGTGTTTTATTTTCAAATTCGCCGCCGATTAAACGCAAACAGCGATAAGTGCTGTATCGATTGTCGCTTGTTAACGCACAGCATCGATTGCTTGTTAAGTTGGCCGCGCGCTTTATTTTCAAATCTCCTTTGACAGCAAAACAAATGAAAACTCGTTTGAAATTTAGAACGTTTGATTTTTGAAATTGGTTTATTTCTCGGGTTTGTATCACATTTGTTTTTTTGGGCATCAAAGTAGCCAAAGCCTTTTTGTTATACATTGTTGAAATTTGTTCACTTAGACTGGTTTAGATTTATTCTGGTTCCAGATTTCGTCAAAAATTTCAGTTTTTTTTATTTAAATATATAATTTTTATTTTTTCCGGACTTGAATAATATCGTTTGTGCCAAAAAAACGTGGACAAATCCTCAATTGAAAAACCAAAAACTAAACCAAAAATCAAACAACGCTTAAAGAAAGAAATTAGAATACAACAGGAACAGGAATAATAATAATAAGATGGGTGATGAAGGTGGCGGCGGTGGAGGCGGTGGCGATTTGAAGTCCTTCCTCATTGACTTTTTGGCCGGCGGCGTTTCGGCGGCCTTGGCCAAAACGGCCGTCGCTCCCATTGAGCGGGTGAAATTGTTGCTGCAGGTGCAGGAGGTGTCCAAGCAGATAGCGCAGGATCAGCGCTACAAGGGCATCATCGACGCATTCGTTCGCATACCCAAGGAGCAGGGATTCTCCTCATTTTGGCGCGGCAATTTGGCCAATGTTATACGTTACTTTCCCACACAGGCCTTAAATTTTGCATTCAAAGATGTCTACAAGTCGGTGAGTCGTCTTCCTTATTTCTTTCCCTTCCCCCCCCTCTCTCTCTCACGCAGCGTTGCCACACTTGTTTTTTTTTTTTTGTTGAAGTACCATTTTCGTTTAAGGTGTACCTATTCTTGTTTATTATGGCAAGTGTACCAAAGCTGTCATATGCATAATTTATATTTTAATCTACACTGTCATACTTTTTTTTTGCAATTATTTTTTTTTGCATAACGTGTACCAGCTCGTGTTTACATCATATAGAAAGTGTAGTGAGTAGTGTCTCTCATTTTTCTAGCTCTCACGCAGCGTTGCCACACGTTTATTTTTGTTGAAGTACCATTTTCGTTTAAGGTGTACCAATTCTTGTTTAGTATGGCAAGTGTACCAAATCTCTCATATGCATAATTCAAATTTTAATCTACGCTGGCATACTTTTTTTTGTTAGTCCAATTTTACTTAACGTGTACCACTTCATAAAGAAAGTGTACCTTTTGTACACAATATCTCATTTCATTTTTTCCTTAGCGTTGCCATACTTATTTTGTAAGTACCATTTTTGCTTAATGTGTACCATTTTTGTTTGCTCTTCAATTGAGGCAACCGTGATAATACGTATGTACATACATACGTATATCAAATGAAAACGGCATTTTCGAACCTACAAAAACATATGAATTTACAAAAATAATTTACTTTTAATAATATTGTTTTATTTACTTAGACCATTTCTTAGTTTCCTTATTCTTTGTACTTAAGTGCAGTTGGCAACGCGAACAAAACACACAAGTTGGGCGCATAGCAAAGTGCAATGCAGTTGGCAACGCGACAGATTACAATAAATCGTTTTTAATGCTTAATTTAAATACTTTTATATATGTAGGTATTTCTGGGCGGCATTGACAAGAAGAAGCAATTCTGGCGACATTTTATGGGCAATTTAGCATCGGGCGGAGCTGCTGGAGCAACATCCTTGTGCTTTGTATATCCACTTGATTTTGCGCGAACGCGGTAAGTTTATTGTTTTCGGTATCGAGTATTATCGATATTATATCGATGTTGAGTAACGCGATCTCGATACTCGGTCGGCGAATCGATATTTAATAGCGGTAAAAACGGCTAACAATAATATTGATTTTATGGTCAGTAAAATATGTGTATCTCTTATCGATACATCGATATGTATATGCACAGCTAATTGCAATCAGTGCTGCCAGCTTTTTTGGGCTTGAGCAAGCTAGATCTGTTTTTTTAAAAAAAAGCTAGAAACGGCTAGAAAAGTTAAGAACACAGCCAAGTGATTTGTTATAATATTTTATTTTATTTTTATATGCAATTTCAACTCTCAATATAGCTAAAATTCCCGCCATTATCAATATTTTTGCCGCATTTGGCATTTGTAAACTGCCCGAAATGGCAGGAACATATCTAAATTGGCAGCACTGATTGCAATGTTTGTTATCGTTTTTCTCTCTCTTTGTAGTTTGGCTGCCGATGTGGGACAGGGAGGCCAACGTGAATTTAACGGATTGATCGATTGCCTGAAGAAGGTGGTGAAATCGGATGGACCGATTGGTCTATATCGTGGCTTCATTGTCTCCGTCCAGGGCATCATTATCTATCGTGCCGCCTATTTCGGTTTCTACGATACGTGTCGCGACCATCTGCCGAATCCAAAGAACACACCCTTCTATGTCAGCTGGGGCATCGCACAGGTGGTGACAACCATAGCGGGCATCGCCTCGTATCCGTTCGATACGGTGCGACGTCGCATGATGATGCAGTCGGGACTGAAGAAATCGGAGATGCTGTACAAGAATACGGCGCACTGTTGGGTCGTCATTGCCAAGCAGGAGGGCATCTCGGCCTTCTTCAAGGGCGCGTTCTCGAACGTTCTCCGCGGCACTGGCGGCGCTCTCGTTTTGGCCATCTATGATGAATTTAAGAAATATGTTTAAGATATCCCAAATTCACCACGCCACGCCACTCTCTGGACTAGAACTCTCCACTCTCTTATGACAACAACAACTACAACTACAAAATTGAAATAGCCCAAGCAAACAACAACAAATTCGAATCTCAGACTAGACGTTTATCCATCCAATCACAATACAAACAACAATAACTGTAATTGCCATCTTTGCAGCAGCAGATTCACAGTCTCTCCCTCTTGTGTGCGACTATTTCATTTATTTATCAATTGCCACAATTAGTTGAAGGATAATAAAAAGAAAACAACAAATGTATTCAAATTTAAAAAATCGTTTTTTTTAAATAAGTGTTTACTAAAACTATCGATAAGCAATCTATCGACCATCTCTAAACGATAACAAACTTATCGGTTAATGCATTAATGCATAAGTGATCGTTTTTTATAAACTAGTGTTGGCTAAAACTATCGATAAACAGTTTATCGACTAACTCTGAACGATAACAAACTTATCGGCTAGTGCATTCAAATATAAGTGATAGTTTTATAATTTATTGTTGTCGACTAAAACTATCGACAACCAATTAATCGACTTACGCTAAACGATAACGATTTTATCGAGTAACCATAATAAGAGAAAGTCGTTTTTTTATAGTTACAAAATACGAATAATTTATTGAACTTATTTGTTTGCGGTGTTTTATTGTTGCGTGTGTGTGTGTGTATTTTAGCTTAAATGTTAGCGCGGCGTTAAAGTTAAAATTAAGCATTAAAATAACATTAAAAACAAATCAAGTCGCATTTTGATAAGCGAGCCGAGAGAAAGAGCGAGCTGAACTGAACTGATTGATCTGAGCAAAGCTTTTTCTTCCCTTTCCCATCTACTAAGCTTTCATTCGTGCTTGGAGCTTTTGCCTCGTTGCTCTGTTGTTTTCTCTCACACACACCTACAAACATACATATAAGTACATTTCACGTATGCATGATATGAACGTTGGCCAACAAACATAAAATTATTAATAAAAAAAAAAACAACTTTGAACAATGCAAAATGCACACTTAAAAATTAAAAAAAAGTTTTCTTGTATGATGTTTTTTTTTTATCTTTTCTTAAGGTGCAAATTTGCGCATGACTATTTGAATGGTTCCACAGTAACATGGATTGCATTTTTGGATCGGATCGGATCGGTTTTGGATCCGATTTAATCAGATCGAATCGAATCAACTCGACACTGTCGCTATCGCTATCCCTTTCGCTCGCACATCGTTTAGTGCGTGGCGCCCGATCTGTGGGCGACGAACAAAAAGTACGTGCCCGCCCCGTAAGCCAAGAAATTGAAGAGTCCAAAGACGCCAGCTGCCGTGTTTGAGCCATGGCCAATTTGAATCGACTCGGACCATCTGGCCAATTGCACAATGAACGCGATAAAGTACAGTAGCGTCAGCACAGCGGTCGTTAGCAGCTCCTGTGATGCGAGAGAGACAGAGAGAAAGAATGAGATATGTAAGTGATTAGTACTATTTGTCTCTTTCAATTACTTTAAATAGATACAGTTATGAAATTGGCATACAGTGCTTCAAGTAACTGTTGTGACAAAAATAATGTGCGTCATGGTTTTTTTTTTTTATTGATAAAAAAAAGTTGTTTTTTTGCAAAATAAATTTTTGAATTTTTTAAAAAAAAGTTTTTTGAAATGTGTTTAACCCATTAATGGCTGCCCATAGATCGGCTGGTACGATTTTGACGAAATTTGGAAATGTGTGCCTAGAAGACCATAGAAGTTGAAGGAAACAAAAAAAAATTTTTATCTTCAAATTTAATTTTTTCGATTTCCATACATTTTTCAGCTACTTTCGATAACATTTTGTATGCAGAAAAATAGCTAGATATTCACCTGTAAAAAACTACAAGTATAACAAGGATAACTAAACTGTTCAAATTTTATAGTTATATTTTTATTATTTCTCTTTACTATGAAATAAATTTTGACTCGATATCTCTCACATGCCCCGAGCTAGAATTTTTAAAGTGTCAATACTTTTTTGGGTATTTAAATACCCATTAGCCGTTAATGGGTTAACAAAAACAATAAATAAAATTGTTTTTTCTTTACTTTACTTTTACTACGTTACTTTACAATTACTACATATTAAACAATTACTACATAAACAGCTATTGTAAGTTAAATCATCATAGTAAAAAAATATATTTGGAAAGGTCGTTTAAATGCCGTTTGAATGATGCAAAATTTTCCTTAACCCATGAAGTACCAATTGAAAAAATCGAATTTTTGTAAAAGTCTACTTTTTCAACTTTCATCTTCGATTTTTTAAAAAATAATTTGATGCAAAAAATTCTTGAATAAATTCTAAGAGTAACTGCAAAAAAAAATTTCAAAAGTATTTTTGCTAGTATTTTTTTATGATTTTTTAAAAAAATTTAGGAAAAAGGGGTTAAAATAGTTATTTTTAGGATTTTCAAAAAATTTTAACAAATAATAGCAAAGATACTTTTGGAATTTTTTTTGCAGTTACTCTTAGAATTTACTAAAGAATTACAGTCGAACTTCCCTAACTCGAATCATTATTATCCACGAAAAAAGTTCGAGTTAGGGAGACTTCGAGTTAGGGAAGTAGAATTGTATGAAATTTGCCTAGTATTGCCACTCAATTTTTTTTCGAGTTAGAGAAACTTCGAGTTAGGGAAGTTCGACTGTATTTTGCATAAAAATATTTTTTTGAAAAAATCGAGGATAAAAGTTGAAAAAGTAGACTTTTACAAACATTCGAATTTTTCAATGGGTACTTCATGGGTTAAGGAAAATTTTGCATCATTCAAACGGAATTTAAACGACCTTTCCAAACACATTTTTTTTTACTATGATGACTTGACTTTTAATAGCTGTTAAAGTAATAAAAAGTGCGTACGCATACTTTTTCGGGCAAGTGTATATTAAACAGTTACTTACCGAAAATATCCAATTGACATTGATATTGAGAGCCTCACGAATGCCAAGGAAATAGGCGGCCATTAACAGGATGGTGATAATGAAAGAGATGACAACAACGAACAGGAAGAAACTTGTCGCTCCCGCCATCGCTGGCGATGCGCATGCCATGCAAATGATGCCAAGTACCTAAAAATACATATAAAAGAACAAAAACAAAACACAAAATATGTTCATAAATTAAATTGGTCATTTTAATTGACGTTACATTTGATTTTCATCAAATCGAAATCGAAATGATGTCACCTTTAAAGCGTATTCAACAAAAGCACAGCTAGCTTGCTAAATTAAATTAAAACGCTGAATTTCTCAGCACTGAGACAATCCAATAAGAATGTGCAACTAGTTAATTGGAAATTACGTTGCACGTGTGTGGGCGTCGATTTTGGCGACCTATCGATGACACTGATTTCGATGACAGTGCGCCATTTTGGCGATCGATCACATTCATATTTGTATTGTTTGCAATTAAAAATCAATAAATATTAGACATTATGCATTCATATGTATGTACTTATGTATGGCTTGTTTTTGTTGCTGCTGTTGGCATTTTACCTAAAACAAAAGGCGGACAACAAGTGAAAGCTGAAAGTTGTGGAACCGGCGGCGACCTGTTGGAATCGCCAGCAATAACAACAACAACATCAATCGATTGAAGTCAACTGCTTCTTGTTGTTTATGTTATTGTTTGTCTTTGCTTGTGCATTGTTTTTGTTTTGCGCTCTGTGCGTACACCTAACAAACATACATACATACATATATGTACATATGCATGCATGTGTGTAGTCTGTATGTATATGTATGCGTGCATGTTTACATGCAGTTAAAGCGCCCCCTGTTGTGCTAAGTTGACTGAACTTTAGTTTGTAGATATTGCACTTGACCATCATTATTATTATTTTTGTTTTTTTCTAGCATATTGGCAACTCTGCGCGCCACAAAAACAACAACTGCTCCTTGATAGTGCTGCCATTTAAACTAATTTATAGCGAGATGTATATAGTAAAAGTAGTATGTAAAGTATTTAAATGTTTTTGAAATTAATTTTTTTGTTTTATTTATTTTATTCGTATCAAAATTATGTGGAGTAATCGCTCTTTTCAGGGCTATAAAAATCAGACACATTTGTGCGTCATCATGTTATAAAAATTAAATTCAAATGTGCGTTGGGCACCAAAAATATTCAGAATTTTGAGTATACATAGTATATGTACATAAATACATACATACATATGTATTCGCATGCGTACACTCGAAATATTTAAGTATTTGCCATCATATAGAGAGTGCAGTTGACTTTGTTGTGCTGAATGTGTGACATTTATCGGTTTAATAAATTTATTAGACACACAAGTACATATACATACATATGTATGTACATATGTGCATAAGAATTAAACGCTTCAATGGCGCAGACAGACAATGATTTTGAAATACCCACGACTGAATCAAGATTGTCTTCTGTTGTTTCAATAACACTAGGCAACAAAATTAACTTGACCTTTACCAAAATTATTTCTTCAGTTAGAAATGGCGCCCAATATTATAAAAAAAACTACCTTAAAAAATTGTCTATGGTACAGCATAATTATTTTTTTGTTAATATATTAAATTTTTTTAATTTTTTTGACGACAAAAATTCATCAAAAATTTTGATTTTGAAATATTTACGACTGAATCAAGATTATCATCTGTTGTTTAGTAGCACTAGGCAACAAAATTAAATTGACCAAAATTATTTCTTCAGCTAGATATGGCGCCCAATATTATAAACAACTACGGTAATCTATTTTTTTTTTAAATGTATACAAATATTTGAATTTTTTTTTAGCTTTTTTAGAGAATTTTTCCCATTTTGTTTAAATATTTATGTCAAAAAATCGCAAATAGCTGAAAAAATTTAAACCTTTTTTAAATAGTAATAGAAATATTTTTATTTTTGTAAACTTGGTGTAAATATGTAAATATAAAAAAAAACTAGTTATGGTAAAGGCTAAAAAAATAAGTCAAATTTGTTGCCTAGTGTAATAAACGGGTAATTTGCCTTCTGAAGCATGTAACCGCTATGTTGAACTGCTTACATCCATACATACACACAAGCGTATGTGTGTGTGTGTGAGTGTGCACCATTGGAATACTCGCATGATCGATGGCGCGAAACGTAAACGTATCGTCGTATCGAACTAACAAACATATCGATTAAATGCTCACAAATGGGCACAAAATAGATAGAGCATGGGAGGGTGGGAAGTTCAATGGCGGCACATCAAACGATAACGATAACGGCGCACAGCTTTCACACATGCGCAGAACGCAGAAATGAGAATGCCAGCGTGACGTCACAAAGTATATGCACATATATGTATATGTATGTATGTATGTATTGTGTGCATGTAAATAAGCCAAATTAGCAAACAACAGCAAAACAAGCTAAATATTACGTCAAGTGTAAGTGACAATGCTGACTTTAAGATGAGCTCACTTTATTTGTGTAGTCAGTTTTTAGTCAGCACACACACACACAGACACATAAACACATACAGACTGAACATAACCTAGAATTAACGAGATCAAATCGATCAAATATCAAGTAGAGAATTTAAATTCAAATTCTTAAAAATGCATAGTAAATATTGAAATTTACTTTTGACGAAATTCTAAAGATATTTTTTGTTTAAAATATTAGCTATTTGAATATTCTCAAAAATTCTTAAGATATTTGTGTACATAATCTAGAAATAACGATATCACATCGATAAAAATATCGAGTAAAAACTTGAATCTAAATTTTAGTAACAATTAAAAATAATCATTTAAAGTGATGAAATTCTAAAGAGGTTTTTTAATTTTAAATATTCATAGCAATTTATAATAACTACATATTTTTGAATATTCTCAAAAATTCTAAAGATATTTGTGTATTCGTCAAATGTGTGCCACAATTTCCGCTTTTGGGCGAACTACAAACATACATACATACATACATACATAGTACTTATGTACAACAATGTTGTGAATGGGCACATATACATATGTATATATTGAGACAGCTTCCAAAATACTTATATACTATAAAAGATATATAGATAGACATCTTACGTAATGCCTTAAACGAATAAATCGTGATTGTGAATCGTTTTGGATTCGGTTCTTATCGTTGTTTGTTGAAATTTGCATATAGATTGGATGAAATATATATTCCGAAACGATTCTTCGTAGACATTCTTACAGAAACCATGACATAAATATAGTACAAGTCTCGGCAACAAGTTTGGCGACATTTTTAGACCCCGTACTTAATAAGAAATACAATGTCTATTAACTTTGTCACAAAAAAAGTGAGTCACAGGCAGAAGGAGACATGGCAGACCTCCTAAAGTATATATACTCTTGATCAGCATCAACAGCCGAGTCGATATAGCCATGTCCGTCTGTCTGTCTGTCCGTCTGTCCGTCTGTAAGAGCGCCTAGATCTCAGAGACTATAAGAGCTAGAGACTCCAAACTTGGTATGTAGGTTCGTCTACGCATGCAGATCGGATTTGTCTAAGATTTTGGATCGGACCACTATATCATATAGCTGCCATAGGAACAACTTTTTTGTTGTTTGAAAAATCGGAGCCAAACTGACCGAATATGCAAACGAGATGGTCCCATACATCCTGACCAAATTCGGTTGAAATCGGACCACTATATCATATATGTAGCTGCCATAGGAACGATCTGTCGAAAATCAAGTCTTAGTATGTAAAACTTGTTTGTTGTTTAAGATATTTGAATCAATAGCGATACATATAATTTAATTTTTAACAGTGTTTGCTTTTCCATGGTAAGTACGGGATCTCCGACAGTCGAGTATGCTCGTCCACTATTTTTTTTTGTAATTTTTTGGGGGCCCCAAAAACGTCGTTTTCCATTCTTTTGGAATGCCTGTTATTGGAACTGGAATATGGTTGGACAATCTTATCATTTATGCCCAGATACGAATGGCGACTCGTTGGGTCGTTTAATCTTTACGTTTGTCAGCCAGTTTATTGTATATTTGCTGGTCGATAAGATCCACGAGACGAAAACACAAAAGAAAAAAGTACTCTACAAAAAAAAAAAATGGTGCTTTTTTTTGGGTCACGAATCATATGAGTAATGTGCAGGACTCTGTTTTTTTTTTAGGCTAGACTAGCGTTATCAATCTTGAAATTGGAATATGAGTAATCATGATTCATGTGACCAAAAAATATTTGAAAAAAAAAAAAAACCTACGGCCTATCATCGACAATCTTGCAATCTTGCAGCCATAATCTTCATTATCATATCGATTATATCAGGCCAGCTGTTGGTTGTTGATTGGTATTGGCCAGAATTATGATATAGCCATTTATCAGCTATAAATGAGGCTTAAACTTAGCTCATATATGTACAATGTACGATCGATTCTTTCCAAAATTGTTAACCAAAGTGTTTTCTTTGGGCTTTTATCAGCTGTCGTGGTAACGAGATAAGATTATAGCCAAGAAACTGCATTTAACGATGAAGACGCATTCTGTCTCTAAGCTAATATATTTATATTTCTTTCAGCTAACGCTAAAAAAGTGTTGAGTTTATAAAAATCATAAACAAAATGAGAAACGTATAAAATTGAAAAATATATTTCAAATTCAAATTTGAGAACAAAATTTGAATGCTCACAAATAAACGGAATAAATTCAAAATAAAACAAAATAATGTTTTTGCATTCAATTTGTATTTTAAAAACGACATTAATAAAATGAAAATAAAAATAGGTCAATAATTTTTTAATAAAAACTGAAGATTAATTGAACTAATATTTGCTTAGTTTTTTGCTGTTGAGATTTTATTTTAATTTGTTAATACGAAATTAATTAATTTAACAAGCACAAAAAATTAATACATTTAATTTTTTCCGGATAGGGGACGTTTAACTTTTTTCCCAGAAATCGTAGTTTTAAAGGACAAAAAAGGCTGCATGGCTTTGAGAAATGCTTATCGATATCGAAAAATTAATATGCAGTAAATACTAAATTGTATTAGCGACTCAACAATGAAAAAAGGATGAATAAATAGTGGACGTTTTAAAATTTTACCGGAAATCGCAGTTTTAAAACGGACAGATCTGTCCGCAAAAAGGACAAATTGGCAACACTGGAAGACAGCATGATAATCGATAAGTGACCAATTGGCGTCAATCAATAAAACATTAATTATGTTAATGGGCCACTGGTTACCAGAGTCAACAACTGTAAATGTTATGAATGTAATTTAAATTGTTTTCGACTCCCACTCCCCCCACTTTATTGATTTTCTTGCCACGTTTTGTGGCAAATGCATTATTAATGTTGTGTCCTTGCGTCGCACTAAACGTAAAGTGCAATTGGAATTGGAATTTGTTGTCATTTATTTATTGGATTTATAATTGGATTTCGAATTGCAGCTGCTCAAAGACAATATCAATCTATTGATGATCTTTGTTTGCCCAGCAGCGCTTTCTCCCCCTTTTAATGCTCACTGTTGTTGTTGTACTCATTTCCATTACTTGTCAACTGCTGTGTGTATGTGTGAATGTGTGTCAAATGCAAAAAGTCGCCGCTGTTGGCGCTGCTGTGCTTGTTTTGTCTTGTTGCGTGTTGGCGGCCACCTGTGGGCGGCAGTGCAAGAGCGTGCGAGAGAGAGATGAGAAGTGGGAGAGAGATTGCTGCTTTGCCACCAGTTGGCTTCAGTGCTGCCACATTTAGCTTAATTGCCGTTAAATAGCTAGTTAATAAACTTTGACTTGCCGAGTGTCAAAAAATTAGTTTGAAGTAATTAATATTAATTTTGGGGTATGAAAATGTTTTCGTCACTAGACTTTTACCTCGTAGAGGTTTTTGTTTTTAATAAGTAAAAATAAACAACAATTAATTTGTGCTGGGCTGTAATTTTGGTGTCCACTGCGGGAGCATGCAAAATAGACATTATTCGAAATTTTGGCATTTCTTTTTAAAATATATTTTGTATATTTCGAAATACATAGAATAATTGTTAGGTTAAACATTAACATCAAAATAGGTTTTTTGGTCCCACAATACTATGACAAACTTGAGAATATTTTTAATAACACTAAATATCTATAAGAAAAATTGGATTAAGCATCAAAAAAAATTAACAGCTAAGGAACCAAAATTTAGCTTGAAAGAAATCAATTTGAAGGAAATATGTTACAGTAAAATGAATTGCACTAAAGTTTCTATTTATCAGATACATTTAATCTAAATATCTACTGTCGAAATGCTTGTTATTTTAAAAAATAATATTCATATTTAAGTTAATTTGTAATTTACAAATGAAAGTAACGGAATGGATGCTATTTTCGCTAAGAATTTTAGCCTTTTTTCTTCATTTTCTTGAACTAAAAGTGACAGAACTAGTTGGCCTCCATGTGGATTGGCATGGCTAACTGGTAAACTGCTTCCCACGCGATTGCTTGCCCAGTTGGGTTAGTAATAATATAATAATAGTATTTCTTTTTTTTTTCTATGTGGAATCGAACAGCTGTTACGAATTTTCAAATATTTTCCATTTGTTGCTGGTTGGTTCAAAAATATAAAATTGACCAGTTGCAGACATTTCCCTGTACGTATGTACTTATAATCAAATATTGCATAAGCATTTGTCTATTGCCCTGTCATGAAAGTGATCAAATTTGAATTGAGCACATGCACTGCTCACATGGTTTGCGTTATAATGAAAGCCCTTTCTATCTTATCCAACTAATGAGATCCTGACAGACAAACAGACAGACAGACATACATACATACATATCGTAGATAGAAACAAACAAACAAAAAATGGCGGACAGGCCATGAAATGTGCATTAATTGACATCGCTGTTAAGAAATCTATAGATAAAAGTTCAATTTACACACAGCATATCATTGAATATGCCGCAACTGATGATAAGCAAAGAGCAAGAGCGAAAGAGAGGGAGAGAAAGTAGGTTTGCCATTTCAGTTATTTTATACATAGACTTGGCTATTTTTTCTGTGTTTGGGAAAAATTTAATATTTCTTAGATATTATAGTCAGAAAACTAACTATTGATAAAATGATTCAAATACTTTCCAACAATATATTCTCTTTCGAAAACATATTTCGAATTATAAAGGTATTGCAATACTTTTCATAAAGGAATAACGGTTGTAGATTAATAAAAAAAATTTACTCGACGCATTTTTTTCTTTTTTTTGAAAGAAAAATAATATATACAATTTAATTCATTATAGCTATAGTTAAATAGCTTTTTTTTATTTTATTAGCTAGTTAAGCATTTTAATACTCTGTCAACATATTATGTATACGCAATGTGGCAGCCCTGGTTATGCATGTAACGGTTCTTACCAATTGGACAATCTTCAGAATGCCTGGAATTGTTTTGAAATAATCCATATTGATGCGTATGGCGCTCCAGAAGCCGCCATTATCGCCGGCAGATGGATTCACGCCGCCAGGTGGCCCAGTTGTTGTTGTTGTTGTGCGTTCAACGGTAACGACAGTTTCGACCATTTTGATATCTGTTTTAGTTGTTGTTGTTGCTGTTGTTGTTGCTGATAATGTTACTTGGACTTGTTGTTGTTGTTGTTGGACTGTTATTAGCTGGGGACTTTGTTTATAGCCTTTTAAAAACTATTTTTAAACACTACTTTTGCAGAGTTTTGTCACAAATGCGAATAATGCGACGATTTATTGACGTCGCGATTGTGTCACAAAAAAATACAAGACAAAAAATATGTATTTAGAGATATGTATATAAAAACAACTATAGATCTATTCATATACTATTTATGTATATATAGGTATGACAAGCGTGCGCGCGTGTGTTTCTTTAAATATAAAGCATATACGACATATATGTATGTATTTAATGTATATACATAGCTAGTTAACAAATCAGTTCTTATAAACTTGATGCGCGAACAAATTCAAATAAAAATCGACAACAACAATAAATTAAATTCGCCCGGTTGCACTTTTCGTGTCCACTGCCAACGAGACGCGTCCAACGACTGACAGCGACTCTGACTCTAACACCCAATACTACCTGCCATTAACAGTATGCACTCTCTCCTCTCTCTCTTTACCTTTTGCGCTCTGCCGCATACACACACACTCCGCCGATCGCCTGGACAGCCCTTTACGCTACATTAACATATTCATGTGTGTGTGTGTTTTCGTATGTAGGTCTCTCCACCCACCTTGTTTCGCCCAAAACTCTTTGGCCTCCATGAGCCGAAGTCAATCAGGTTTACGCAGCCGACAGCAGCCGAACGCTTGCCGAACTTTAAACGAACTGTTCAAGGGCGTCAGCAGTTTCTCAGTAAGGGGGGCCAAACATTTTTTTTTCGCGTTTTCTCATTTATTATTTAAACAATTTATTATTTTAGCAAAGTTTTAAAAACTACTCTGCTTGGAATTCGGAATCTAAATATGGAAAAGCTATGAATGTAGGGGGGTGGGAGGGAAGCAACGGCCCCCCTGCCGACGCCCTTGAAGCTGCTGGATGATGTTTGATGCCCATTACTTACATACATATGTATGTACGTTCACAATTAGATTTCGTTCTCACCCTCTCTCTCTCTCTCTCTCTCTCTGCACTTACACATGTGCATTGCGCAAAGTAAGCTGCAACTGCCTGCCTCTACTGTTTGTAACGCTATGTTCACACTGCGTCAAAGGCCTTTACAGCCCAGTGTGACAATTCCACAGTCCTGCATCAGAATTTATTCGATAAATTGTCACCAATTTGTCCATAAATTGTCACCGATAACAGGTGTATTTTCTCAATATTACTGATAAAAAAAAGTATAACATATTTTTAGAAATGTAAACAGCTTAAAATACAAAAAATTATTCAGCTGGATAATTTTTGCAATTGCTAAAATTGGTATGTGCATGTTAGCGGAATTTATTATAAAATTTAAGCCTTAACAAAAAAATAATTCAAATTAATGTTAAGATCCAATTTAAAGTGTGACCAAACTCAGAAAGCTGAAAAATATACAATTTAACACAAAAAAATACCAAAAAATAAATATGTATTTAAAAAAAATGTTAGTCTAAAAATCGATCCTTTTCAGTGGTCACAAGGCTGCCACTTATCAACACTATCGGTGATTTTTTTTACTGTGAAGCTGCCACACATTTCAAACTTTTTCTCAACGATTTAATATACAAATTTAAGCCTAGTACCGACGTCAGAAAAAAGGCCTAGCGTAAGGTCAAACTCCATATAAAAAAAACGCTGGCGTAAGGTGAATAAGAAGAAGACGACATTTATCTCCGCTTGTCGGTCCGCACGTCAACTAAACTGAAACTAAAAACGGAGTTGCCAGATAAGGAACGGGCGTTATCCAGCACTGTTTGAAACAGCTGTCAAGTAGAGGTGGAGAACTATCGATGGCACTATCGGCACCATCGATGGTCAAGCACTATCGAGCCGCCATCGATGGCAGACTTGCACTATCGATAGTGGGCGATAGTTTTTTATGACGCACAACTCGTCACAGAAAGGCTCGCATTTGGCATCTGCAGAGCTTCGGACACATTTAAGTTTTGTTTTTAATATTTATATATTTTTATGACATGGACAAGTCCCTTACTATAGTCGAAAAAGGTAAACAAGAACGGAACGGAACTGAAACGAGTCCGAGTGCATGTTCAGTAGGCTGGACAAAAAGATTTACATAGTTCATCGAACTTTGGCTATTACAATAGCTTATAGCGAAACATAATTATTGACAACGAATTTTATTTATTTTTATAATGCCTAAATTAATACCAATTTCAAATTTTAATTGCAATTTTATAAAAAAATTTATAATTTTTGGAATTTAATATACATATGTGCTCAAATTAACACACTATCGAAAACTATCGATAGTTATCGATGGTTTGAAAAATAATATCGCTGACTATCGATGGTGCCGACTATCGATAGTTCTCCACCTCTACTGTCAAGCCCAGCGAAACATCGATTTGTTTAGAGTTTCGGTATCTATCTATCTCACTCTCTCACAATAAGTCAAAAGAAATGGCGGTGAAATTAAAAAAAAACAGCAGATTGGTTCTTTTCGAAACAGCAGACAAAATTCTGCTGATTAATGAGGTGGAAAAGAGGCCAATATTTGTATTTTTTCATTAATTTAGAGGGAGAATCCACGTAAAAAGTTCTAAGGCGATGGGTGCACCCAAAACCCGCTGTGCTTGCGTGCCATCGCATATTTCTCCTCTATTATCATTAATATACAGTTTTCATTGTTTATTCTCTCCTCTTTTTATGCAAATCAGTTCTGCATGTTCATATTTAAAATAAACCGCTGTGGACGCATAGAGTTACCACTCAACTTTTTGTTATTTTTTCGTGTTGATTTGGCAACTCTGGCTTTACGCTCGTCGACAGCTAAATATTGAGCATTTTCCGCCGCTAAAAATTTATCTCACGTCGGTACTAGGCTTAAGCTAAAAATTTATCTCACGTGAGATAAATTTTTAGCGGCGGAAAATGCTCAATATTTAGCTGTCGACGAGCGTAAAGCCAGAGTTGCCAATGCAGCACGGAAAAATAACATAAAATGGAATGGTAACTCTATGCGTCAGCAGCGGTTTATTTTAAATATGAACATGCAGAACTGATTTGCAAAAAAGAGGAGATAATAGGCAATGAAAAATGTATATTAATATTAATAGAGGAGAAATATGCGATGGCACGCAAGCACAGCGGGTATTTGGTGCACCTATCGCTTTTGAACTTTTCACGTGGATTCTCCCTCTAAATTAATGAAAAAATACAAATATTGGCCTCTTTTCCACCTCATTAATCAGCAGAATTTTGTCTGCTGTCTCGAAAAGATCGAATCTGCTGTTTTTTGTTAATTTCACCGCCATTTCTTTTGACTTATTGTGAGAGAGTGAGATAGATAGATACCGAAACTCTAAAGAAATATATTTTTCGCTTGGCTTGACAGCTGTTTCAAACAGTGCTGGATAACGCCCGTTCCTTATCTGGCAACTCCGTTTTTAGTTTCAGTTTAGTTGACGTGCGGACCGACAAGCGGAGATAAATGTCGTCTTCTTCTTATTCACCTTACGCCAGCGTTTTTTTTATATGGAGTTTGACCTTACGCTAGGCCTTTTTTCTGACGTCGGTACTAGGCTTTAAGGTCGAAAAACAAAAAATGCACCAATGCTACCACATATTTCATAACAGTGGCGCCACCTTTTGGTTGCTTGCAGATATATATACAACTCCAGTCTGAACTCAAAAGTGGCCGGCGGGCTAATTAAATAGTTTTTTTTTAGCAATAATTTATGCAATATATTTTATAATTTTATAAAAAACAGTAAGATTTTAAACTTTATAAAATAAGTTGATTATTTTACGAATTTTTCCAAATGTAACAAAGAATTCGAGTTTCGAATTAAAGAAAAATACAGTCTTTTGTAAAAATGACCTAAAATATTTAGCCTAGGCTGCCACACATTTTAAAACCATCTGTAACTTTTGCTGTAAACCGAGGTTGCCACACGTTCCAAAGCTGTCGGTGGCAACGCTAGGACACAACTCATCGTCATTCTGCTCTAAATTTTCTCCTAAGTCATAGTTTTATATTGGTTTATCGTAAATATTGCACTGCCAAATAGATATGACTGACCCGAGCAAATTGTCCGTCGCTGTGGTCTGTTCATCGAACATGAATCGTTCCATGGAGGCGCACAATTTTCTCGCGAAAAAAGGCTTCAACGTGCGCTCCTACGGCACCGGTGAGCGGGTCAAGTTGCCCGGATTGGCGTTTGATAAGCCAAATGTTTATGAATTCGGCACCAGCTACGAGGAGATTTACCGCGACTTGGAATCCAAAGACAAGGAATTGTAAGTGAGTTGTGATGATGACTGGCAATCATGGTGGAATTAAGTTTAAGGTAAAGTCGTGAGCCAGCGCACGTGTGAGAGAGACAGAGAGAGAGAGAGGGAGCGTGGACAAAAAATGAATGCAGAGTTTGTTTTGTTTTCACATTCCGTCCACGGTTGCCACTTCATGCAAATAGTTTGTACCTGAATTTAGAGACAAATTGTACCATTTACAATAAGTGTACCTTTGACATTTTGAATAAAAGTGATGCAATTTACCAACGAATAAACAATATACTAGTTTTGATACAAAATCATAGGTAATTTTCTTATCTATGCGACTCTTGAATAAAAAAAAAAAATTGTATTAAATAGAGGGTATTTTATAATGATTTTATGTGAAAGAATTTTTTGCGGGTCTATTCTATTTGTTTTTTAATTGAATTTTGAAATTTTTGTTGAAAACCATGTAAAACACAAAAGATACATAAAAAAAAGTCAATTTTTAATCAAAATTTCAAAACTTAATTAAAAAAAGTAGAAGACACCCCCCAAAAATTCTTTCACCTAAAATCATTATAAAATACCCTCTATTTAATACAATTTTTTTTTTTTATTCAAGAGTCGCATAGATAAGAAAATTACCCAAAATCATATTGTACCCGCTGAAAAAGGGAGAAAAGGAGAACGCGTTCGCTCCGATGACTTGACCTTGTTATGCTTTCACCATGATTGCAATTTGTTAATGCCCTACTCTTTCCACTTTCTACTTCCCACTTCTCCGCCTTCTTCTCCTCACACAGTTACACACAAAACGGACTGCTGCACATGCTGGACCGTAATCGGCGAATTAAAAAATGCCCCGAACGTTTTCAAGAAACCAAAGAACAATTCGATATAATCATAACGGTAGAGGAGCGTGTTTACGACTTGGTTGTGATGCACATGGTATCCATGGACTCGGTTGATAATCGGCCCGTTCACGTTCTGAACGTTGACGTCGTCGACAATGCCGAGGACGCATTAATGGGCGCATTTTTAATAACGGACATGCTCAATTTGGTAACTATTTTAAAATTGAATTTCAAATATGAATTCTCAAATTGTGTTTTTTAGATGGCGAAATCGAACGATATCGATAATGACATCGATGAAATGATACAGGAATTTGAGGAGCGCAGAAATCGAGTGATTTTACACTCAGTTCTCTTTTACTGACAGCCGATAACACGACATTTCGATAACACAATACACTTGCAAACAATCACCTGCGCTCTAATAATCGAACAGCAAGCAGACGAGGAGCAATAACAGTTACACGATTGCGATTGCGATTGCGATTCTCGATATATGTTGTATATATCAAGACTATATAAGAATTGTAAATATATGAAGAGCAGATCGATAATGACCGTCATCAACGTGCATGCTTACACCACAATTTGGGGACGCACCGAACACACACACACACTCACTAAAATCGAATTTTCACAAAAAAAAAAAACAAAAAAAAAGGAAAGGAGAAAAAAATCGATGCAATAAAATTGTAATATGTGTTTATTGTATGTGTATGTATGAACGCGGCTTTAGACTGTTGTTGTTGTTGTTGTTGACCTACACACAACAAAATCGTGCTAAAAAAAAAATCAATGTAATTTTATTTTATTTTGTTCTCAACGCTTATTTCTAGTTTTATTGTAAATATACTACAAAGAACTTTTCGATACATGTCCAATGGCATTATAATAAGGAAAACTTGGCATTACACTTATCGGTTATCGGCTTCGTAGAGAAAAAGGGTATAAAGTATTCGTTGCAACCCTACAAAGTTTCTGGATCTCAGAGCAACCAAATTCGAAAAACAGTCGGACTTTTTTAACAAAATAAGTTTGTTAATAATAAATTGAAAAAAAGATAGAATTCATAAAGAACTACATACATATGTATATAAAAGTTTTATTATGTCAAAAGAATTGCTATCTGTAAGCTTGAATTGAGTAACGGGTATCTCATAGTCGGGCACACCCATCATCACATACACACGTGTGTGTGTGTGTGTGTGAATCACCAGCTTTCGAAAAAAGACCTCTAAAAATCCTCTGTTGGTGGTAATCGTTTTTTTTCTCTGTCTCTGATGATAATAGTTTATTGCTTGAGTTTCGTATGGCAACAAAATTTGAAAAAAAAACCGTATTTGCTGAAATTTGTTTTGCAAGTTAGTACATGCATTATTCAAATATGTACATACATGTACACATGTAACTGCATACATACATATGTACATATTTATTAAAAGGGCACATGGGTCTTGCGAGGTCTTGGTCTAAATACAGTCAGGCTAAGATTTATTCGTTCACTTAATTTTTATACTGAATGTTTATATCAAAAAAATCAAAAACATATTTGTACACTTCAATTTCCATCATTTTCAAAATTTTAGTTTTTAAAATAAATATGTATGTCAAAAGCAAACAATTTCAAAACTAGAGTGTACGAATAAATGTAGTGCGAAGTGTAAGTGTAATCGCAATCATGACGTTGGAATCTCAGTGTTTATAATAATTAATTTTAAATTAATTGTGTGGTAACACTGATCACTAAACAACATCTACATAT